>JNET01030412.1:0-18690 GCA_000697455.1 Basidiobolus heterosporus B8920 | reverse complement strand
CTTTGTGTTCAGATGCAGTCACCATACTCCATATTTTCCTCTTTAGGAAATGCTGCTTGTACCACAAGTCACCAGACTTTCAATAACAGAGAGGTACCCAGAATACTTGACTTTCTCAAGTATGCCCAAATAATCCCAAACTTTGTACATATGTTCCAGGAACCTTTTTAGCACATTTCATGCAATGCTTTGCTTACCTTTGGACAAAATATAAGAGTCAATTTTTCATTCAATAAATATATAAGTGAGAATCATATTTTCTTTTAATACTCCAAATCCCTGATAACTCCCAGAATCTCACAACAGAAGTTGGCAAGTAATTATAACAAAGATTGGGCTTAGTATCATTAATATGTGCTAAGTTCTGTGAGCTTCAACCATAACTTTGATTATTAACTCAATAAATTTGCAAGAGCCAAACTAATAAGAATCATGAGATCCCAGATATCATTGTCTCAAAATCCAGATAACATTTATACTTATGATGGGTAAGATAAAGCAAGATCCTTGCAAGTAAGCCCAAAGGTAAGTTTGAGACTAGAAGACACTGCTGAATAAATATTGCATGAGTAAGGTTTTGTATGAGTGACTAAATGTGAAATGGGTGGATTTCTGTTGAAAGTGTGTAATTTTCAATTAAAGCAACATCCCAGCTTTTGCTTGGCTTGAATCTTTACTTGGCTCCAGTTATTAAATAACTTACGATATTGGATAAAATCTAGTGGGGTAGAGTTTCTACTTTGATAAATTAGGTGCCAAGCTATATCAATTCCAACAGTTGTCAATTGTGGACTCAAGAGGAGGTTGGTTCAAAGTTGAGTAAATATACTCAATTGGTAGGCTTTTTTAGTCATGTTTTTTGGCTACATGAATGATCAACATCCTGCAATAGTGTACGCAGGAGCGCAACGATTCAAGGTAAGCTTAATATATATATATGTTAAGCAAGTATACGGAATGTTGATTAAGGCTTCCCCATTGATCCAATCAAAAAATCAGCGAAATTGGATTAGGAGTGACATCACAAGTGGTAAATTAGGTTATGTATGATTAAGTTCTCAGAAAATTGAGGATTGATGAGGATAGGATAGTAACTAGGGTTAGGTAGGTAGTGTCCTCTTTTACTGGTTCCCCTCTAAACACCTCGCTAGTGAGACTTGCAGTGAACGCTTCTTTTACTTTGTTGAGAACCAACTTATGGCAACCGCTATTGGGAAAAATTTGGGAAAGTTCAAACAGGTATTGCTTAGGTAGTCGTGGTGTGAGTGTAGAGTTTTCTTGTTTAATAGAATTATTGTTTTAGTGGACTGGGGAGAAACTTGGAAAAGCCAATAAAACCGAGAGTAGTGATGAGTTTCAGAGATTAGAACAAGAATCGGACCAACGTAAAGACACGTTCGAGCGACTCTACGATGCGTCTGAAGTATATCTTCGAACTTTAGGTAGACGATGATTTGGAGAGTACCTCTCTTTAGGGATTTTCTTACTGATAAATCAACGTTTATGGACGTTTAGAAAAAAAGAAGAAAGGTCCAGAGGATAAAAGCAAAATTTCCCCTATTTTGAGTTTAGCTAATTCCTTGATTGCTCAAGGAAATACTCTTCCTCGTGAATCTCCTTACGGTTAACTCCTCTCGAATGTCTCCATTACTTTGGCAAGCTATTGACTAATCATATACATATGGGACAAATCTAGGGCAGGCTATGGTGTCTTTTGGAGAGGCGCAAGAGAAGATTGCTACCAATCAGCTAAACTATGTATGTATATTGATCGCAACATGTCGCTTCTTCGTGACTGATGGAAATTTTTCTGTTTTAGGCGAACCAGCTTCGGGAGAGTTATGTGAGTGGTTTGGAAGAAGCTCTGAATGAATTGAAAGAATTACAGGTACAAACACCTTTACCGAGATTATGAATGGACTCTGTACTGAATCGATTCCGTCCCACAGCAAGCACGCAAAAAATTGGAGTCTCGTCGACTGGATTACAATGCTAAGTTAAACGCGGTGCAGAAAGCGAAGAAGGAGAAACCTGAGTTGGAGGAGCAGATGCGTGCAGCAGAATTGAAGTTCAACGAATCGATGGATGATGCATATAGTAGAATGGTTGCTATCAGCAACGCTGAGGTTGGTACATTACTGGTTATCAGGGTAATGACGGTGCTAAGATCTATCCTTAGGAAATGTACATGGAACAACTGGCTATGTTTTACGATCTAGAGTTGGATTATTTTCAGAGAAATGTCCAGATTTTAACAGAAATTAGAAACGTGTTTGATCGAAGGTACAGGACATTCAGCGGACTGTTAGGATTGGTACTGACTCATCTCGTTGTGTAGTACATACTCAGAATATTATAAATCTACACGGAAAAGCCCCAATTTGGCTGTACGGGGCGAGCACTCAGTATCTCGTTCAAAGTCGCATCGTGCACCTCTCCCGACTAATTATGAGAACCAATCCCCTCCGATGCCACAGCCGTCCCGCAACCCAACTCATTTCAATATGCCGAGATCGAATAGTGAGACTTCAGATGATATGATGCCTAACGTATATGGCAGCTCTGCGCCAGGAAGAGCTCGTACTAGAACGCCTAGCTACGATAAGGACATGGCTGACCCAGCCCTGACTCACCGCGGCAGTCAGAAGCAATTAGCGCGGGTACTATATGACTTTGAAGGAGAGTCTCAAGACGAACTACGAATTCGCAAAGGCGACACGGTTACCGTGTTGGATAAAATCGATGAAGGTTGGTGGATTGGTGAAATAGTAGACGAATACGGACGGCGCGCTGGGATGTTTCCTTCTAACTATGTGGAGGAAATCATGGCAAATATTCCGCCTGCTCCGATGCAGACGAGGACATCGTACGATACTTCTAAAAAAGTAACAGCACCACCTAGCGGGATTAACCGCTACAACCCTACAATTAACTCTCTACCTAATCAAAATGACACCTCTTCAATGCAAGGTGATCCTCGTCGAAGACTTGCACCACTCCCACCCAGCAACCCAGCATTCCAAGGTGGCCCCCGACCAGATCCCTCAGAAATAAGAGGGCCTTCCATTCCATACTCAGATCGCGCCAATACCTTAAACTCGCAGCACGCAAGTCGTAGTCCATTTGATGACCATGACGCAGGGGAGATTGGAGCATGTCGGGAATGTGGGTGCACTGATTACAAGGCGAATGTATTCAGACAGAACAGTTGCAATAATTGCTTCCATATACATTAAAGGGCTGGATGTCTATCACAACGCGTCTTTATATGGGTACTTGCTCCTCATCCCTCATCCCTCACCACCTAACCTCACCGTGGCCATTTTCATTCATCCAGGAATATTCCATCCCATGGATAGGCGATGACTTGAGCTTTCATTCATTCCTCAAGTACATTTACATTTACATCTAACAATAGAATAAACAAGTTGGTCTTGACTGAACCGACCAAGCAACTCAATTACGTCTGGTTAATGCATTAGTCTAGTTATTCACATGAAATGGACATCAGCAAGTCTTCTGAAGAGTGTGATTAGTAAGTGTGCACCATGGTTGTAATATCAGCAACAAGGTTCCAGATTATCTCCATCTTGGCCGCATCATTATTGCTAGAGTCCAGATGATTAGGGAAGTTAAATGTAAGGACCCGGAGAAACGAACATACAAAGCATCAAGCACGATTCACCCCAGACGGCCGGGTTTCGTTCTAGTGGCTAGGATCGCTTTAGGTGTGGTACTCACTGATTAACTCCTGCATGATTCTATCGAGGAGACCTAATGGTTGGGAACTCAATTCGGACTAAAATGCTTCAAAATGAAGTGGCGTTTCTTTTATTCTTACTCATTTCTGTGGCAATGTTTTTTAGAGGGTTACTACAGTTATTGGTATTTCGATTTATCGTCTTGGTGCAGGGTCAACTGGATGAATCAGAGTGCTCAGATTTAACCTGCGATATAGATGGTACGTGGATTCCCAGGCTTTGATATGGTTAGGAAAGAAAATAAAATGTTTATCAGTTCTCTCTGGTATCTAGCATCTGCTGCGGAGCTGAAGGATTCCATTCACCCTCAGCCACTTGGCTCCAGGTTTGGTAGGTTGGCCATTGGCGGAATAATCGGTGGATGTGCGGTTATTGCTGCAGTTACCATGGGCTTCTTGTACTGGCGTTATCATAGTAAGAGAGCAGGTATTCAAGAAATCATAAATGTTCCAGAGTCCTCTAGTTTCTCATCGTATTCTTCAGTAGGGGCAGGTTTTCTGGGAAGAGGTCAACGAGATGAAGAAAAAGGAAAGTTTCCTCGCACAGCCTTCAGTAGTTCGCTGTATGACTCTATGGACACGCCTCCAATGCTTCCACCGATACCATCATTGACTTACGATCCGGCAGCATTCTACGCGTTGCAGTATTTGCAAAACACAACGCAGGAACCGGATGTGGTTGGTGAATGCTCTACTCGTGTGAAGTCCAGAATAGAGGATGCTCACTCTCTACTCACTGACACCTCATCCTCTATTCTAGCGGAATTGGGCTCAACGTACGAGGAAGAGGTTCCCTCCCCTGTTTTACTAGATACATCCATTCAATTTGAATCCGCTTTCAATTTAGGGAAAAGCCTATCCCGGATAGAAGAGGATGATGAACCACCAGAGGTTTACCCAAGAAGCCGAAGTTCTCGTTCGCTGAATCTAGAAATGGAACAGATGGAAACCCGGCCATTCGATCTTCCCCAGGGCAGCAGTAGTGCCCCTTCATCGCCACGTATATCCTCAAAATGGATCAGAGCACGTTCGCTTTCAGCCTTGCCAGCTTTCATGCTCCACACATCTGCCCCCGCACCACCGGTAACATCCCTTCAGAGCACAAATGGGAAGATGGAGGGGCCTATCAACAAAGCCAAACTCCCGTATATCCCAGCAAAAGCACGGCAAAAGATAACCATTTGTTTATAAAGATCAAGCCATACTTATCACTAATATAGTCACAACTAT
Source organism: Basidiobolus heterosporus B8920 (assembly GCA_000697455.1). NCBI lineage: Eukaryota > Fungi > Basidiobolomycota > Basidiobolomycetes > Basidiobolales > Basidiobolaceae > Basidiobolus > Basidiobolus heterosporus. The sequence goes on along the minus strand of JNET01030412.1, from coordinate 13,700 downwards.
CCTGTCCCGAGACTCGCGATCACCAGTCATTCAATTGCTTTCTTACATCCATCTACCAGAAGCCCAGTGTTGAATAAATCCTATGTATCATCAAAGGCAACCATGACGCCATCGACAATTCGTCTCAGTGACCGTTGATATCTTCAACCAGATCAATGATTGTTGAGATCTATGCTCTCATCAGAAAGTTTATTGCCACCAACATAGGATATGTACAAGAGGAATGGTCCGGAGAACGTTCCCTTGGTTCACTTTCTGGCTCGAACAAGAGTATGGGAGATAACAAACAAGATACACCCAGTTCACGCGATGCCTCACAACCACGGGTACCAGGGATTACTGAAAGCCTGTCTGCTAGATTGTCAACGAACAACATTTACTCTTCACTGCGTAGATCTGTACGTGAACGTGCTGGTACTCTAAATTCAGCCAAAGAAAAGTCCAATACTAAGATACCAAATGTAGCAACACCAACCCGCTCTCAAACACGAACTACTGCTAGCAAACTACGCCCAAGAATTCAGACCAAAGCAGACTTTGTCCATAGACCCATGCTTGCAGCAAAATCGACCAGTAGAGTAGGTCGGAAAAAGGGAAGAACCAGCAACGCAAATAGAAACCGAGCATTGAAAAGCAATCCGAAGGACGTGTCTTTACCCAGGAGCACCATTCAAGAAAATAGCAAGATCAATCCAAGTGATAGTACTCATCGGTTACCAAACTTATCCAACACAAGTCGAAAGCGTACTTCACAAAGTGTGCCAATTGAAGCGGCCGAGTCTCTTTCTAAATCAGCCATTTCTTTGGATAAATCACCTCCTCATGGAAGCTCGCCGCTTCTACTTGCCCGTTTCAAACACGCCAGTGACCGTCGTGCTACAATAAGCGATCAGCGGGATTCCTTGAAAGAAGAGATCGACGTAGTAAAGGCTAGGATCCTGGAACAAGTAAACTTGATTGAAGCGATCTACAAAACATTGAAAGAAACACAATTTTATCATCAACGTATCATGGTTCTTCTATCAGAAAAACTAAGCCAACTGGGCATCGGGGAGGTGGAGGTCAAGGATGTTTTTGACACAGTCCGAAAGATATCCGCCTATGTCGAGAAATGCTCGGAAAATTAGTAGGAATGTTTGGCATCTAAGTTAGCACTGAGATTCTAAGATACATAATTGAATAAACGCGGGAATAAACGCGGGAATATACACGAGAGTATCGAAATAAATGTCCTACTATCAGATGTGTAGTTGCGTGTAGTTTCGTGTAGCACGTCTCAAGCAATAGTGTTTCAAATTGAGTGCAGTTTGTATGAAACAACAGAAACAACAAAATAACGTGTAGTGAAACAGCGCGTATGGATGATAATACAAATACAAGGCTCATTCTCGTGAATTCTCGTGAATCAGACAATCATGAAGCTATTAGGCCTAACATCGGTATTATTGGCTAGCTTATCCATAACACAGGGCGAATGGTCATACGAACGGTGTCCAGTACCGCGTACGCGAAAGAACATCCTAAATCTGAGTCGCTGGGAGCAACAACAATTCTTCAGAGCCATCAATAGAATCAAGCAGACTGGAGAATACGATGTGCTAGTTAAAGAATATATGGATGTATACCAGAATATTCACGGTGGGAATCTATACCTTCCTTTCCACCGCTACTTTTTGAAGCAAGTCGAGCAGACGATGCAGAAATATTACCCCAGCCTAAATCTCCCTTACTGGGTAAGTGGACTGTTCTCCTTTATTTCCTGATTGCTTGCTAATACAAACTTATGTATAGGACTACACCGTCGATTGGGCCGCACCTCACTGGAGCCCCGTACTCAAGCTTATGGGCTACGGCGGTGGTAATGGCCGTTTGAAGTCATGCATCAATGACGGTCCTCTAAAGAACTTTCAAATGGATATACCCGAGAAAAGATGTGTGAAGCGTGGATACTTCAGGAATGAGTCAATTTCAGCGTTCATGAATGAAATTGCTCTAAAGAATATTATCGCTCATAGTGAAAGTTTTCCAAAGATTAACTCTCTGCTCAAAGGGGTAAATGGAATGGTGACTTTTCCACTGGGCGGCGATGTTCGAAATATCGTGCTAATGGTTAACGAGTAAGTGCATTAGCTCGAACTTCACTGTTTTCTCACTAAGGAATGTTACTAACTTACACCTCTAGTCCGCTGTACTTTATAATACAGGCCAATACCGATCGTTTGTGGACTCGGTGGCAACATCTACATCCAGACCACGAGATTTATATGCCCGAGAAGGAGCTTCCTCCCTGGAAAATGCAAATCAAGAGTGTGTGGAGGCCAAGCTCTAAAGACATGTGTTACCAATATTTAAATCAAGTCAGAGAAAGAACTACAGTTGACTATTGGGTCGAGGGATTGGATACTTTTGTGCGTGGAACCTTCGAAGTAGTAAAATCACTATCCCCTGAGATAACTGGACTAGCAATCTCCTTTTGGTTTCTTCGGTCCAAATAAAGAGCTAAGAATTTGCCAATAGGAGGACCCTGTCTAACCGTTGTTTTGTGGTTGCTTCCGAAGGTGACTCGTTGATATCGTGTATAAGCTATATTTAAAGGTTCATGACAAATAAAAGTAGATCCAGAATATTCTATTCTCCGATTTAAAAGAGACCCACAATCCAGAATATTCTATTCTCCGATTTAAAAGAGACCCACAATCCAGAATAATCACCGCAGCTTAGTGAAACCGGTACAGATAGATTTATAGATTGGATTCGGGACTGATTTGACTGCAGACTGCTTATAGACTCTGTAGAAGCCCATTTGCGAAGATATGAGACATAGGGTTAGATGGATATCTGCATCAGAAGCAGCAAAGGCAACTTCGAGTGAAAGAGCTCTGGAATATGGATTTGGTACATGATTCGGTCAGTGTATCGCTTATACCGTTTTGTCGGTAATGTCGGCAATGTCGGTAATATCGATAACATCGGGAATATTGTATCCATCGTTTATATCGCCTATGCCTATGCCTATGCCTATATCGTCATCTCAATAATTCATGTCTCGGCTTCTGTACTTGTCCTCCTGATCATTCCTTATTTTAATATATCTTCACAGTTAGTAATTGAAATTTAGGGTTGGTAAAAAATGGTCCATCTGGTCTTTACCTTGACCAGAGTTGGAATCGGCCAATTAAACCCTGCAATTGACCTAAACGCTGCTCTGCGGTAGTTTTGTAGAAGAAAAGTCAGGCCAAAGTGGTTTTCTCTCTTCTAAGACTTCTTGATACTGCTTCCCTTTTTGTGCTTATGTCAACTGGCTGCTGGTTGAATTACTAAAACTATTCACAAAGTACCCTCAAAATATTTACTCTCTTTAACTAGCGCCAATAACTGGTTAAACCATATAAGCTCTGACCCACTTCTACGACTACCAAACCATTCCAACAGCAACTAGACACTTTTTACCCATATTAAATAGACAAAACCATACTTTCTTTTGGACTCGTTATTACTCTGAACCTTCTCAAGTGCCACTATATAGTCTCCATTTTTGACAACATACCCAGTCCAACCTTACACGCTTAATCCAACTCGGTTGCCTCTAGAACAAAGGTAATTTCCCAGACCAACTCTTCCAAATAGTAGACACATACCACCTTTTACCTGCCTACTTTTAGGGGTTTTCTTCATTTTAATGCTTTGTTATTTCGCAAATAACTCACTTTTGTTTTCCATTTCAAGACAATATCATGGGCCAAAGTTTATCATCTCAGAGTAATCAGCCTTCTGACTCTAGAGCTGAACCAAATAGCAATGATGATAGTGCACCGCCTGACTCAACGCCTCTAAGTCGAACATACTCTTCCCGCTCTTCACGCACTGAAGGTTTTACGGTCGGTTCACCCGTTTCTCAGCCAGACTCTCCAAGAGTGCTAAGAATGACCCCTGCTCGAAGGCGTCGTCAACTGTTTGGTATGTATCCCTTCGATACGCAAGATCCTGCTTCGGAACGTTCTCTCAATCGTTTACGTCGGGTTCACACCTCCATCAATCAGCTTAGAAACTCAGAGCGGTATTATCCATCAAATGATACGCCAAGTGGACTCTTTGGTGAGCTTGAAGACGTTGAAATGGAAGAAGGTTCCAATCACTTTGGCCCAACACCATCCAGTCTTCGATATCCAGAGGCACGCCGTAGATGGGGTTCTTCTATGGACTTGCACGATAATGAATCAAGCCAAGACTCTATGGCTAGACTGGTGCAATACACATTACGAAGAATTGCAAACTCTGCTGACAACACTCCTAGAACTCCTGCTGTAGATGAGAGTCCCCAATCAGATTCTATGTTAGGTAGAATCTTGGCTACTGTGGCTTCTGCTGCCGCCTCTCACTTGTTAAATAATAATACTGAACCATCTGAGCCTTCCGGCAACACAGAGCCTCCTGCCAGTGAGAATCCAAGGGGTTCTTCACCGTTCTTAGATTCGTTTCTTTCTGGACTTCGCTCAAATATGCGTAACCGGTCAGAGGAAGCAAGCAGCGTTCCTACAGAACGCGACGAGACATCGGAATTGTTGTCCTCGCCATCTTTCTTTCGTCTATTTCGTCTGGGAAGTAACGGACAACCGCAAATGGACGGGGAAAGTCACCACTCGAACCTAAATCCCAGCGATGATGCTGAATCACAGGCAAATACTGAATCAGGTGGTAACCCTCATATGGTCCCTGTCATAATAGTGGGTATTCGGAGTGTCAACGCAGTAAATCTACGTCGAGCCGCAATCAGCACTGGAGACACTCCTTCAGATACTGTTCGAAATCTCTTTGGCTCCAATTTCCCCATGGCAAATACTACTAGTGGCGAGGATGTAGAGGCATTACCCGAACTCACTAACGAACCCGATCCAAGTCCAAACCAACCTAACACAGAGTCTGAAGAGGATGGGGATGAGCATCAAGCACCGAGAGGCTCTGTCCAGTCACGAAGCTACATTATATATGTCATTGGAGGCACCTATCCCTCTAACCATCCACTGTTGACAACCGCACTGTCGGATAATCCTACGTACGAAGATCTTCTACTCCTTTCTTCGTTCATTGGGCCCGCCCGCCCACCTACCACAAGTCAATCTGAGATTGAAGCCAACCTGCCGTTAGTAACATTTGACTCCTCTATACCTGGCGTACAGGGATACCAGATTCTTAACCCAGAGAGCTGTCAAGTTTGTTTGTGTGAGTATGAAGATCAGGACAAAATTAGAGTACTGAATTGCCGACATGCATACCATCAAACATGCATCGACAAATGGTTAACTGAGGGAGCTAACAAATGTCCGATATGTAGAGGGGTTGGAGTCGAAAGTCAAGTAACCACCAAATCTTCGAGAGAAGACGGGGAGAACAATGCTACAGAAAATGCTCAACCAGTCATGTAAATTCGAGAATTCTTGTATTGTATGAACGAAGCAAAACTCCATACTAAATCATTCGCACAAACCATGTATAATCTCAACCCCACCTCCCAACTTCCTACCACTTCTTCCCTCTGATCTGACCCGTCCTTCTCAGCACTTCCACTCTTTATTCAATTATAAATGGCCCATGATCACTCTGAAGTTTTTGGATTTTCTTGTTTAACTGGCGTTTCTCACGCACTTCTCTCCATACACCTGACAGTCTCTTCTATATAAAGGGTACATGATATCTCAAATTGGTTTGAATTTTATTCAGGGAAGTGAAGAATTCTTTGGATCAATCCAAATCAGCCTGTGGTCCGGAGGAATGGCCTATGGTGGGGGTGGTTGGCGGGGCAGCAAATAGACTGCTCATCAAATCCTGGAGAATATTGTTTGGTCTTCTTGGTTGGATGCCAAAATACATCTCACCCAATTTCTCCAAAATCTAAAGAAAACCCAGCAATGGTTTAGTACGAATTCAGTGCAGAGTGAGCATGAAACTGCATTTGGAACTTACTTGGTCGTAACCTCTGTCGATCATACTTAGCTCATTACCATACTGATTTCTCAACGCGAAGAAGGCTTCGGTAGATTCTCGTTGAGCTGCCAAGATCAAGAATTGAGCAAAGTTGATTAATGGAAGCTTGTAAGTGATCACATCAATAGGTTGACTATCTGGTCTAGGGAGGAACGAGACTGAATCTCCTTTGAGATCTGCTTGTTTTTCCAATAGTTTCCGAGTGAATTCTTCGAAATAAATCTTGGCATCACGGAAATTTTGAAGGTACAAATATCTAAAGAGGGTGGTGAGTGTGAGGAAGTGTTGGGTGCTAGATAGAATTACTATAATCTAGGTGTACTATATTATGCACTTACTGGACTACTCCTCTGACAACCAAGTTACCACAGTTCTTGAATTCTTCATGTTCACTCCATTGGATAAGGATTTCGGCCAGAAGCTTGGCGCTCTCTTCGGTTCCGTGAAGTAAATAACTTTCTGCTTGTTGCAAACTTCCCTCTAATCAAGAATCATCTTATTCAGTATTGTCGTTCCAAATTATTGAATAAGGCCTTCAGAACTCACCCTTAGCTAGAATGGCTCCGATTGCATGATAAAGACCTGGTGAGCCGTTTGGATTGTCTCCAAATTTAGCTGACCAACTAAAACAGACCACTGCTTAGAAACGATGATCAAGGAAAACAACTGGACGAAATAGGATTTCTTACTTGATGGCAGCGGAATATAAAGATTTTCTACCAGGATCAGTTGAAGGAACTTGTTGAAGTAGCTCAATGAGACGTGCTATAGCCTTTGTTAGAAGCGGGTCGCTAACAAACTGGTTCGGAAAACAAAGTCACTACCTTTCGATTCATCTGAGACTTGAACTTGATCCAGCTTGTAAACTTCCAATAGGTATAGAATAAGGTCAGAACCACTACCACTTTGGCCATGCTTGAGTAATGTAGAAGCGCCAGAAGTCAAAAGCTCGATAGCCTTGTTGAATTTCGATTGCTTCACATAGCTAAGAATTGGTCAGAGTTGAGTTTCGCAAAAGACTAAAGTAAACCCAACTTTGATGGAATAGATTATTCCAACGGTAAGGTTATCCAAAGAAAATAGTCGACGTACCGATTGCACACTGTGCGATACATCTGATGGGCCTCATAGTAATTTCCCTCCTCCACTGATCTTTGAAGTTTTATGATGACCTTGTCGGTACCCTTGGAGTTCGCACTTTGAGCCATTTGCGTTGTTGTGAACGGATTAGTGTAAAATAGTACTTTATGTTATGATGCTAGTGTACGCTTTCTAATCCAAAACTGTCATGATCGAATTTGCGAGAACCCTCGTATCACGTGACTTATCATCCATAAAATTTAATCAACCCCAAGTTTGTGGTAACAAGTTTATTCTACTTTACAATCATAAGTCTTTATAGAACAAAAATAATAATGTACAATGGATATCTTAGGGTAATTAGTTACACCCGATGGACTCGGGCTCGTGAAGTCCGAGAAGAGGGTATGCGGAATTTTTGCTGGTAACAACCTCGGCAGAGTTCTTGGCCAATGCGTTGACTGCTTCGCCAACAACCAAAGTGCCAGGAGGAGTGGTGCCCACACGATCCACAATCTCACATATTGTGCTTACAGTACCACGAAGAACTCTTTGATCTGGACAGCTAGCTCTCTCGATAATAGCAACAGGACAGTCAGCTGGGTAGCCATGCTTCACTAGATCTTGCACAATCATGGGCAAACGATGGATAGCCATCAGAAAAACTGTGGTTCGGATAGGCGAGTAGGGGGGAATATCAGGCAGAGTACAATTCTTGCCAGTTCCAGTAGCTACCATGAATTGGTTAGCAACCCCCCGATGGGTCACTGGAATACCACCGAAGAGCGGAGCGGCCATACAACTTGAAATGCCGGGAATTACCTCGGCCTCAAATCCGTGTTTGCGGAAGAACAAAACCTCCTCACCGCCACGTCCAAAAAGGAAAGGATCACCACACTTGAGACGAACGATGTCCTTGCCTTGTTTGAGTAGCTCCACTGCGGTCATGTTCATCTCCTCTTGCGCCTTGTCAGCATTTCCTGGGAATTTACGAGCAATTTTCACCTCGTTGGGGATCAATTTGATGATATCTTCAGAAACGATTTTATCAGTTAAAACCACATCAGCTGTGGTGATGGCTTCGTAAGCAGCACGAGTTAGGAGCTCGGGGCTACCAGGCCCGGCACCAACTAATCTGATGCGGCCCTTCTTGGTAGGTTTGATGACTGGGATCGAATGCTCGTTATCCCCAGAATGATCGTTATCCTCGGAATAGTCGAGGTCATCGTTACTAGCACTCTTGTAGCCTTCGTCGGCCTTATAACTCTCAAGCAGCTCTTCAATCTCTTGCTCTGACAATTGGGATAGACGTTCCAATGGCCAATACTCGCAGAGTTGTGCTAACCAACGCATACGTCTTGATCTGGATAAGACAGAAGGATCAGATTCACCAATCTTTTTGCGTAGTATGCCCACCCTGTGAATAGCATCACCTACGCCATCTGGTAAGGAGCTGACCAAATGTCTCCGTAACCGGTTGGCGAGTTTTGGTGCTTGACCATTAGTAGAGACTGCCAGTTGTAGGGATTGGTCACGATAAGTCGACATGAACCAGAAATCACAAAGATCGTTCATGTCGGCAACATTAATTGGGATTCTATACTTCCTGGACATGCTGGCGATCTCTTCACAACGGGCGCGCTCCCCCAACGTTACCAGTACAATATCCTTGCCAATTAGATCGGATTCTTCAAATTCTCGGTCGAACCAAGTAATCTCTGACCGCTCTATACGTACTAGAAGCTCGTGACACATACCCACTTTGGGGGAAATGAGAGTTACCTCGGCGTCAGCATCTAAAGCGGAGTAAACTCGACTCGCAGCAATCGAATTGTTACCAATCACCAATATCTGACGCTTTTGGCATCTCCAAGCAACCACAAGGGAAGCACCTCCGCGTGGTTTAGGTATGTCAGCTATTCCAGAGGGATTCATCAAGTACTAATAGATTAATGTAATATATAAATATGTAGATAAACTAAGAGGTGGTCAAATGCTAAGATAAATGGAAATTGAGTTTCTGTGAATTCCTCGACTATGATTTATATTCAGAAATTTTCGAGGTGGCGAACAGTCCCAAATCCTCGAATTGTTCCAATTTCTCTACAAAGTGAATGATGATTTGTTCAACTCTATCAAATACCCTCTACTCCATATTATTACGATGGTCAGCCCTTTCCTAATTTATCTCTGGAGAAGACATATTCGATTGTTCTTCTATAACCGGTGACTATAGATGGCTGCTATCCTTATACGGACATTAGTTCTAGGCCTGATTAAGAATCTAGCCCATACTAGCATATCTGTGGGTTGAATGCTTACCGAGTATATCAGATGAGGGAGCGAAGTAGCTATTTTTTTGTGATGGATCGCCCGAAAGAATACCAAAAGAAGCCCATTACAAACACCTCTGGCTCTTTTCCAGGAGCCATGGTATTTTGTTCTCGATATCTGACTATTTTTGGATGCTCTCTTGACGTATCTTCCAAGCATGTGGGTTTGTTCTGCTCTTATTGGGAAGTGAATGATTGACTTTTATGACAAATATGTGGGTGGATTAGGTTCCTTATCGGTTGAGTATGGTAACCAATCGAAGGTTTTATAGTGCAATACTAAACCTAGACTGTATTATTAATCGTAGCTTTTTTTACCTGGCACTTTAGTGACAAATCAACTTGCATTTTCTGCCCAAAGCTTCATCTAATTGTTCTATGTCCGTATTTAAATCCGTTACAAATCAGCAACTAAAATAACTCTCGGCGAATTGTTTACCCTTACTGGTTTAACAGAAAAGGTAAGGTGAGATGCCTTTTGCGCAGTTTGATATTATTGAACGATATATTCAGAAAGGGTAAGAAGATGAAGTAAATAAAAGGTTTTCAAAAAAAGGTAACCATTCTGACTTGTAATGCCATGAATTCGATCACTTCAACCATCAAATGCTTGATTCAAACAAGCTCTAGATATGATAAATAATACATATACAACACACAAAACAGTAAATCGTGTGCTGATGGAAGGCGTGAAGATGTCCCAATGAGCTAATGCCGGAGTAAGAATTAAAGAAAATTAACTGTATGCTAAATTTAAGCTTAGAGAGCTTGATAACCTGATGGGTTTTTGCTTTGCCATCTCCACAAATCTACACACATGGCATCCAGGCCATACTTGGCTTCCCACTGGAGTTCTTTGCGAGCTAACGATGAGTCCGCCGTTACAGTTCCAACATCTCCTGGACGCCTTTCTCCAACCTAATGAATACTTAATGGTTAGAACCAACTCTCTCACATGATAGGATATATACCATACCTTGTAGAGTATCTTTTTGTTAGCCGCTTTCGACATGGCGCTGATGATTTCAAGAACAGAATATCCACGGCCAGTACCAAGGTTGTATGCTACACAGCCAGGATTACTCTTGAGTTTTTTGAGTGCAGAAAGGTGGCCGCGAGCTACATCAACTACGTGAATGTAGTCACGAATTCCAGTGCCATCCGGGGTATCATAGTCTCCACCAAAAACATTTACATGAGACCGCTTGCCAACTACAACCTGAGCAACATATGGCATAAGATTGTTGGGGATTCCTCGAGGGTCTTCGCCGATCAAGCCACTTGAGTGAGCGCCAGTTGGATTGAAGTACCTAATGGTAAAGCCAGTTTTAATCGACAAGTTAGGTTAGCCCTCAAAGAATCACTCCACCCACCTTAATAGAATAGCGTTCCATCTATGGTCAGCCTTACAGATATCTCTGAGAATCTCTTCAACGTAATATTTAGTACGTCCGTAAGGGTTGGTAGGACGCATAGTGGCGTTTTCGTTTACAGGCAGCATATCTGGGTGCCCGTACACTGTAGCACTTGAGGAAAAGACGACATTGCGTACGTTGTATTTTTCCATGAGTTCGAATAGAACCAACGAGCCAGTAATATTCTTTTGATAGTAAGTCAATGGGAACTGGGCTGACTCCCCTACTGCTTTCAAGCCAGCAAAATGGAGGACGGCGGAGATTTGATAATGCAAAAAAATATAATCCATCGCCTCATAGTCCACGATATCTGCCTTATGAAAAATCACATTTCGTCCAGTGATTTTCTGTACACGTCTAAGGCTCTCTTTTGTAATAATACACATTAAATAAGGTTATCATGAAGAAAGAAAGAAAACCTAAGTAAGGCGGGTACCTTCTGAAGAGTTACAAAGATTATCGACAACTATCACGTTGTAGCCTGTAGTGAGCAACTCTAAAACTGTATGACTTCCGATATAGCCAGTGCCCCCAGTGACAAGTACATAGGTCTTACTACCAAACGCACTCGTTTCGAAGGTAGGTTCGTGATGAGTAGCCAGCATCAAAAAATACGAAGTAAAAGGGAGGATTTCCCGGGTTTTATAAGAATAGAATATCTAAAAACGTAAAGCGACGTTGGCAGCCTTTCTAAAATTCACCGAAAGAATTGCTTAGAAGTCGAATTTCAACCTGTTAGTGTCTGTCAAGGCTTTTATATGGATTCCATGTCAGAGGAGGACAAAAATATAGGGTTAGGTGGTTCAGGAAGTCAACTTGACAATAACTGGCTACAGTGAGCATGCACAATGTTGCACATGCTACATAAGGGAATTCGACATTTTATCTCCACCCATTCCAGTATCAGTACGACCATTGTACACTCAGAAATTCCGAGTAGCGATATATTAGTGTTGTTTTCTATTATATGGAGATCTCCAATAAGAAACCTCTAATGTAGACGAAATAAAGAAGTTGCCAATAGGTGTATATCACGAATTCAAACCAGCCTGTGTGCGCTGTTTTAATTATTCACCCAACAGTTTGTCTAAACTGTAGAGCACAGTATTCGCAGGTAGGTGCAGCTCAATGTTGACAGAGCTATACAAATGATGTAGCTTTATGCAATCTATTTTGGTAAGCCTGTCATTCTACGATCACTCTTTTTAGTCTTTATGATCATGCATTCTATTCTATTCGATTTGACTGTTGATTTGACTGTCCTTTGCGCTTTATTCACTAATCGTTTGTTAGGATGCCCTTTGCGCTTTATTTACTAATCTCTGTAACTGCTCTATTTAACTGCTCTATTTTATTGAAACCTGACCCAGAAAATGCTGGGTAGATATCAATGATAGTGTTGATGGATAGCTGTTGGATTGGTTGCTTCCGAGACTTGATATTCACGTGATATTGACGCTAAATGGGTTTAGGGATGGATGATCTGAATTAAGATATGATAATCGGCACACCTTTTAGTCTTCAGCGTTAAGCAACCTTACCTAGTAACAATAGTATCATGGATAACATTCTTAGTTAACAATGTGAAATTTCCGTGATTTAGTGCATTTTCCATAAAATCGCTATTTTCTGTGAAAATCAATCCGAATTCTGAATTTTGTCCATGATTAATACCAAGTTGGATCTATTATGGTTTCGAATTTTGCTCTATTTAGCAGATGATTCAACAGATGGATCTGATAAAGTCAATCATTACAATGGGGATTCTATTCAAGACACATAAATTGATGGTGTTGAGTGACTGGTATTTTCACCAATTGAATGCTTTTTTTTGACCAGTCTTTTCCTCATATCACAGTCAACTTTAATTTAGGTTGAATGGGGTAACTAAGGGCGTTTACTTAAACCGGGTGATTCCTCTCGTATTCCTAGAGTGATTGGCTACAAAAGCATCTATTTTGGGGAGGATCAACTATGTCCAACTGAAATACGCATGTTATATAATCTCTGGTCTGACTCTCTTGCATCGAGACAACCCCTCCTACCACTATTGTAATCATCCTTACGACACGAAAGAGCACGTCTTTCAGTTTAACTATATCATGAATAAAGGAGATTTGTTGCCAGGTACACAACAGCCGAAGTACCTAAGTAGTTTTCAGAAAGGCAAACTTTTTTTAAAAAAGTTGCTTTCGTTCATCGGACCAGGATACAGTACGTTCTTTTCCCGCACTTCCCCTTTATTCACCTCCAACTAACGTTGAAATCTAGTGGTGGCGGTCGGATATATGGATCCTGGTAACTGGGCTACAGACCTTTCTGGTAAGTGAGAAAGTGAACACCACACTTGATTCTTGCCTACTGCATATGTTACTGGTAAAATTAACAATTTTGCTCTTGAAGGCGGGTCTCAGTTCGGTTACACACTCTTATTTGTCATTCTTCTATCAAATATTATGGCAGTTTTCCTACAGACTTTATGTATTCGTCTAGGTGTAGTCACAGGTTGTGGTAAGTCGACGAACCATTTATACTTCACTTCTCATCACTTGGCTCCCACAGCTTTCTAAAATGAGTTTGGTTTAGATCTCGCGCAAATGTGTAAAAAATGTTATTCACGCCCAGTAAATCTTGCACTCTACGTTTTATGTGAAAGTGCCATTGTGGCGTGCGATTTGGCGGAGGTTATCGGGTCTGCAATCGCGCTTGAAATCCTGTTTAAAATCCCTTTGCCTTATGGTGTACTTATCACCACTTTAGATGTGTTTATTATTCTTCTCGCCAATCGCAACGACTCAAAAATAGCCAACCGTTTCTTCGAATGTTTCATCATCTTGTTAGTTGCTGGTGTTGGTGCCTGCTTTGTCATCCAGCTTGTTTATGTCAAACC
>JNET01030387.1:0-19824 GCA_000697455.1 Basidiobolus heterosporus B8920 | reverse complement strand
GCTGTCGTAGTTCTTGTCTACATAACCATAGAAACGGACTTCGACCGAGATATCGAGACGTGGGAGTTCCCAGGGATTACCGAAATTAAGCCAGTAATCGGGGACTTCAGTTTGGAACCCGTCTACGATCTTCTGTTGGAACATACCGTAGTTGTAACGAATACCGTAACCCCAGGCAGGATAGTCCAAAGTGGCCAAAGAGTCCATATAACAAGCAGCAAGACGACCAAGACCACCGTTACCGAGAGCGGCGTCCTTTTCTTCGTCAATAAGATCTTCCATGGTGAAACCGAGTTGCTTGACGCCCTCCTTGTAATTGTCCTTGAGGCCAAGAGCCAACAAAGCGTTGTCCAATGAGCGACCGATCAAGAACTCCATGGAAAGATAGTAGACTCTCTTAGGATCGTTGGAAGTGTGGAATTCCTGGGTTTCGTTCCAGCGCTTGATCAATCTGTCACGAACAGTGTAGGCAGTGGCAAGATAACCGGCAAAGTCATCAACGTTGTATGGGGTTCTAGCTAGAGTGGTAGCCATGTGACGAGCAATGGCAGTTTGAATGGCAGTGACATCATTTTCACTCTTTTCCATCAACTCATTCCATAGTTTGCTCTGTTCATCGGTGAACTTCTTTCTATGATCCTCGTACTTGGTGGTGAGGACAGGAAGAGGAAGTACAGTGGAACTTCTTCTTCTGGGTCTAGGTCTTTCAGGGATACCACCGTTCATGTTTGTGGGAAAATGAGGAGAAAACTATTGCGGTGGAAGTGGATTCTAAGTTGTCAGACCGAGAGACATGAGGCTTTTATATCACTGTTCCATGCGACCAACAAACCATAGTTGATCAAATGGGGATTTCCACCCATCTACCAATCAACAGGAGAGCCCTATCCTATGATAGATTCAATTGAGCCGCATTTAGCGAGCATTATTCAATTCGTATGCCAGCCATCAAACCAATAGAAATATTCGCCAGAAATATTCACTACGATGATGCAGAGAGTCTTTGGAGATTGTTGTGAAGCTCTAACCAAATTGATTCACGGGCGTATCCATTACGTAACCATTGAGCGGATAAGCAGAGATTTGGACGAGATTTGGACGGACAACATTGATTCCTTTTGTAGCATCAACCAGACGGAACAGCCAGACGAACAGCCAGACGGGTATTATCGAACCGATACTTTTGCCAAACACTCGAGACAGCACTTATATCCTCTTGATCTATGATGATCACAACACAACACGACAAAGAACTGCGTTTATCGATCAGGGTCATTATCAAACATTTCCCTGTCGAGACCCAGCTTGTACTCACATCCAAGTGCCACATTTCTATGTAGGGAAATTACCAGTCCGATGTTGACACAGCCACCCTCATAGAATCCAAGATTGCGCTGGAGATTACTATTGATTGGTAGGTGCATTGCTGCAACTAAAGCCAATTCAAGACTATTGGTTGCGGTGAGCAAATTCTGGATATCGCCCAACACTCCGTGGCTTAAGATCGGATTGTAAGTTTAAATCGGTGCTAGTATACAGCAGGTCCACCACTAGAGAATCCGAAGCTATCAACCTCGCTACCAACCTCGCTACCAACCTCCTCAAAGTGTACTCCTCAGCAGCAGACTGTATCTGCCTCGTGGAAGCGGGACCAATCTGACTCGGCTCCGCACCATCTAGTCTCTACACAAACGTCTACCTGATCCGTCAGATCAGGCAAAGTGAAGGGACCTCGGAGAAATCATGAGTTTGCTTACGTAGTATCAATCCGTGCCATCAATCCGTAATATCAATCCATAATATCAGCCATAGACTTCAACCTCAGAGGTTCGCCTAAACTTTTTTATCGGATGTCCCCAAAATCCCAGTTTGGTCAACATTTATGCGAAATCGATTTAAATTGTCCTTCTCCTTAAACAATATTTAGTCGGTAGTATATCTTAGCCCGGTGTTTAACCAGATTGGATTTCTACTGAACATGTAATGATTTTACCACATGCCATTGAAATGCCAGAGTTTGGTATTAAACATTGAGCATTGAATTACGCTTGGTGGTTGTGCTTGAGTATTGCGCTTGAGTACTGTGTAGCATTGGTCTGAATCTGCTTTTCAATCTACCTGTTATCTCACCTTTGAGGAAATGCTATCAGTTGACAATGTTTATTATCCCTGGATTATTGACAACAACCGAAGAATGTCGATAATTAATCCAGAAAAGGTTTGATTCAAATGACTGCCATTCTCTTTATTATGATGCTTCTGAAAATTGCCATGATTAACTTAGTCTAGTTATATTAACTATCGGGTATTCCCTAATTTCATTTATATTAGTTAAATTCAACGATATGCCATCGATAAGGATAATTTCAAGCCAATCATACCTGGATTAACTACGGCGATAATTCATGTCAATGGCGAATACCTGAGCTGATACATAACGATACAGACTAACTCTAATTCTCTTTCCTTTATCCTTGAAAGGTACAACTGCCCTGTTTGATTTTAATTTATCTTGTTCAGTGTTCCATTACTCATTACGCAGAGGGAGGTTCTTGTACGCAGTAACCAAACTGATGCTTACTAAGAGGAGTGGATTCTTTGGAAAATGCAAGGGCAAAGTTATCAGCGGCCTGTGACGTCATGGTAAGCGCTCTAAAAAGTGGTAGAAATACAATAAGAAGTTTGGTTCTGAATAAGGCCTGTGCCTGTGAGTCAGTGGTTAGCTAGACAAATCCCTCATAAAAAGTAGACCAAAGACTATTTCTATTTACATGCAGCGTTCGATTACACTATTCAGGAATATTCTGATATCGATGTAAATTACCAATATACTTACGTTATTGACGATACTGACAGAATTCACATGGTTAGGGTTATGCGTTTGCGTCAGGTCAGCTATGTTGGCTAAGCATTTATAGCACAGACAATGACAACATGAATGGACTTTCTAGTCCGAGTGTCAGAATTATCGGTATAAATATAGACCAATGAGGGTCTAGGTGAGGGAATCTAGATGAGTATGCCAAGTTGTGCAATATTTCGGGTGAAATGTCCGCACTCTTTCGTTGGCGATGACACAGATATTCAGTTTGTATGACAAGGCTAAACTAACAGGGCAGATTAGTAGGGCAGATTAGCAGGGTAGATTTGAGACTGATCCACATTCTTGAACTAACAGGTTTCAGTAGCAGTTGTTCTAGAGTTGATCTTTCTTGCTGTGACAAATGATGTATCTGATAATTATTGAGGTGGATCTGATAACACAGGGTGTGTGCATTTGCTTATTCTAGATTAGCTTTTAGTGTTGTACATATTATTCGATGAGAGATTGTGACATAGACCAGTACGCTACTTCGGACTTCACTAGTATAAAATAAGTCAGAGGACCTCCTAGCACATAAACTTTTACCCTTCAACTCTTAAAATGCTAATTGTCTTGACATTTGTGACCTGGTGCATACTTTGGGCTCCATTTGCTTCAGCCAAATACACCGAAGAAGGTAAATACGCGCTGTTCATTTAGGAATCCTATGTACATGAGCTCAAAGTTCCTTTGTAGATGGTAGCTATATTTATGGTGGCCAAACTAAAGAATACTATTGCTCGCATACGAGCCTAGGGGATTATGATTTAAAGCAACACATCATTGGTGCTGTGGTGGTATTAATCACGAGCGTCGTCGGTGTGTTTCTGCCATTCATTTTGATTAAAGCATTCAAAATAGGAGTAAACTCATTTCCAGTTAACCTCGGAAGGCACTTTGGTACTGGAGTTGTCATTTCCACTGGGTAATTATTCACTTATCAGATCCTTTACAACATTTGGGTTAACGTACCACCTTAAGATTCGTTCATATGATGCCTGAAGCTATTGCTAGTCTAACCCATGTATGTCAATCAGATTTCTTCCATCAGTATCCTCCGCTGGCTGGGGCTATTGCCATGTGTGCTGCTTTAATGAACCAGCTTCTTGAGTATTTAGTGAGCGGTATGGCCGAGAATTCATCTTCAACTAATGAGGAGAAAACTGTTGAATATACCCACGCCAGTCACTTCCCTAACCCACAAGATCAAATCGACAGCGATATGCACACACACGCACATGTACACTCGCACGGCGAGATTCCTGTGGGGATGGATGGTGTAAGCTCAAGGCGTAGGAAGCTATCAACCTACATGCTTGAATTTGGAATTTGGCTACATTCGGTACCAGTTGGCATTACTCTAGGGGTAACCACCGGAGACCAGTTTAAAACTCTTCTAGCTGCGCTAATCTTTCATCAAATGTTCGAAGGAATCGGTTTGGGTGCACGTATTTGCGAGTTAGATTCTCACAAAATAATGGTACCCCTCTTGAATGGCCTTGCTTACGCCTTCATGGCTCCCTTTGGTACATTTATTGGTATCCTGATCAGAAACTCATATAAAGCTAATGACCCCAACACCTTGGTTGTAGAGGGAGTCTTTGATGCGATCTCTGGGGGCATTCTGATCTACATGGCATTAATAAACCTGATTGCCATGGATTTCATGTTCAGTCCGCAGTTTAAAGCAGAAAAGAAGTCACGCAAAATTACCTATTTCATCGCCATGTATGCTGGGGCGGTCTGCATGTCGATCATTGGAATTTGGACTTAGAGAAACAACGAATGTATACCGTCAACCCCATTCCATTGATGCACATAATTCGACCTCCATCATTCATTACAAATAAAACCAATCCAAATGTAGAATAGTAAAAGGTGCGCTTAACCCTGGCTGCCCGTCATTCTACTAGTGATGTAGCTATTTATGACTGTGACCTGTCAAACTTTTCACCGGGTGCTACATATGAGTTTTTGCAATGTTTCTACTTGTTGTTTGTTTTGAATAATGCGTATTGGCTAAGATACCTAGTAAACAATCGAAGTGAAACAAAGCATTGGCAAGAAAAAAATGCAAAAATGCAAAGCCCCCAAGATTGCGGGTATAAAGATGGAGCTTCTATGAGGCAAGGCAGTATGTCTAAGGTGAATTTAGAGCTGCGTTCGGACGTTGAAGTAAGGAGATGTAGGTCAAGTCATGTAGCCTTTCTTTTCAATTACCTAAGCATTGGCAATAGACAGTGGCGATGCTTTACTTGACACAGTACTTGAGCAGCTTTCGGATGAGAATCGGGATGATTTAATCGAGCTTTACACTTTATTCAAGGTAATGATTGCACACACGCATACACGCATACACGCATACATGCATACACTCCTACACTGTTAATTGACACAAGATTGATATCCAGTGTAACCAAATAGATCCCCAGCGCTTTCTTTTCGAAGCACGAAAGATATGCCCCCAAAAATCTGACACCAAACCTATCAAACCGGTTATTGGAGACGTCATAGTGTTGACCAAACCGTTGGGAACACAGGTGGTGATGATGGCCAGAGACTATCTTTTTGATCAGGGTTCGAGGAAGAGGTGTGACATCAATCTTAGTCAAGAAGAAGGTAGGATCGCATGATGCTTATACAAAATGGTCGCTAGAATGGCCGCTTAACCGGAATCTAGTGATGCAGCTTTTCAGCACCGCCACCTTATCCATGGTCCGTACCGATCTTGTCGCATCACAGCTTTTACACAGACATGGGACGCATGGTGTTGTCAAAGTATCCCAACGAGGTATCCTTGACCAAGCCAAGGGAATGCTCCATAAACTCGATGCCAATGTATCGATAGAATTTCATACTCTTCCCATGTTCAAGGGAGTCTATGCCATCGAGACTGTACTGAACTTTGGGCTTCTCAGTGGGTGTCTAGGAGAAACAGCAGGTATTTACCAGATATCCAATGGAAGAAATAAGTGTACAAATAGGTGTACTGAACAGGCTTTACCATGAATAGGCGGCTGGATGGTTACTATTCCAGAACACAAAGCTGAACAGTACATTCATGATATCGAAGAAGCGGAGGGCTGGCCTGCCTTCATCATCGGAAAAGTAGTCGAAGGCAATAATGATTCCTACTTGACTGAAGAAATAGAAATCATTGAGGTGGAACACATCATGATGAAAACCGGTGAAATACCTTGATTTAATGATGCAAATCCCATCATATCTACGCCATATTCTGTCTCATCAATGAATATTAAAATAGCCCATTTAGCACACGTATTTATGTCAGAACTTAGGAGAAACCCTACACTATGTCAACCGAAGGAGCCTTTGAACCTCTAAACAGAGAACAACGGAAAGCTTGTTGGCTCGCACGTGATGAATTTTTCCCTTTGTTAGACGCCAAACAATTGATTGACCCTGAGGAGGAAAGTGCGAGGCAAGACAAAGCAGCAACTGAATTGAGGAAGAACTATGAAGAGAAATGCCCCTCAAGTTGGGTAAATGGAAAGCTAAAGTGAGCTTTGAAAGAGCCAATCCCTCTAACAAACGTATTCATTTAGGTCCAGTATTTCAACGACTTACGTATACGTCAAGCACACATGGGAGTAGTGCACAAAACTGGAAACCGTTTACTTTGAGAGCAAACTCAGGGAGATATTTATCACATTGATTTGTTTATTATTTTACGAGGAGAGCAGGTACTGATTAATAGGTACAATAAATGAGAAACTTTACATGGCCATGTATTCACTCTTATAAACACTATTCACTGGGTTCTTTCGATTTATCTTCCTCGATGGACTCTAATGATTTGTCTTTGGTTTCGGGAATTAAAAGAGTTGCCAACAATCCTAGAAACATGAAAAACGAAAAAATCAGCATCAAATTGGGTATGAATTTCCCTTTCCCACCGAGATCTTGCAACGGCCCGAACGTGGTGGTTGCCAATATAGCACCGAGTTTGCCACACGCTGCGGAAATGCCGTGGCCTGTCGATCTAAATCGAGTTGGAAAGACTTCGCTCGGTATAACGAAAGTGGTGGTATTGGGGCCGAAGTTGAAGAACAACTGGCCGACGATATACAAGCCAATAAACAATTCGATCGAGTTGGTGAACAACGATTCATACGCCATGCCCAGTACCAACAGGATAATTGCCAACATGAAGAACCCGCCCATTTGGATGGGCTTGCGTCCAATCTTGTCTATGAGAAGAACCGTGATCCAGTATCCCGGCACCGTTCCCACTAGGCTGATTAGAGCATTTCCCAGTGCCAAACTATAGAGCAGACCATATGGCGTGGATTGATCCGAGTACCCAATAGATGTTAATACCACAGACGTGTTCAATCCAAGGCCATAGAAGGCCACATCCAGAGAAAACCAAGCAAGAGAGCACCCCAAAAGAACCTTGAAGTTTTTCCATTGACCAAAATACTCCTGGAACTCCACAAGCATGTTTCGACGGGTAGGGATTACGCGAGCCAAAGCCTCGGTACTATCTGCATACTGAATAGCTTGTCCAGTGAACCTAGAAGTATCAGCCGCCGCGCGCTCAACATCCCCCTCGACATCCATCGTAAATCTGGGTGTTTCTGGTATAGTCATACGATAATAAACGGTAAATAGGGCAGGGACTGCTCCAAAGCCCACGATTAAGCGCCAGACATAATCTACAGTGTATGGGTCTTCCTGAATGCGACTCTTGAACAGCATTAATACAAGTAACGATACCAATGCTGCACAAAGAATTCCTAGTCCTTGCATTGCGAACACAGCAGCCACCATTTTCCCACGATGTTTAGCATGTGCAAACTCACTTGTAATCACAGCGGAAACCGGATAATCGCCACCTAACAAAACAATTTGAATGCTACTCATCAGTGCTAGAAAGAGAGAAAAGCATACCAATCCCAAATCCAAGAATCAGTCGCCAGAAACAGAGCATAGTGACCATGGAGAGACCAGGAGATGCGTTAAATGAGAGCGCACATCCCACAGCACCGACAACCATGATCATCAGCTCAACACCGTAAATCTGGGGGATTTTCAACGGCCAGTCAGCCTCTTGTTCACTTGGGCATTTACACATACACATACACATACACACAAACTCTACCTTCTTTCTACCCAATCTGTCAGCAAGGACCCCGAACAGAAGCTGCCCAAGCAGTGTTCCCACCGCTGCTGTGCCCTTGATCAGTGCGTCCACAGAAGAAGGAACTTTTCCGTCCTCGAATCGGTCATAATATGACATACCAATCATTGGAACAGCCAGATTAACAATGAAAAGGTCATATGCATCGGTAAAGAATCCAATTCCCGACACCAAAACTGCCTTTAGGTGGTACCATGACAGCTCTGTTTCGTCCAGCACATCGAGCACTTGTTTTCTTGCTTCCAGGCACTCATTCCTCAGGAGTGGGGAGCACTCGCGACTCATCTCTACAGACGACAAGGATCAGATGTTAATTAAGTAAAGAAAGGGAACCTTCTACGGAGAAGGAGAAAACAAAGCAACTTGCTTGTCCAGAACACTGGGACGGTTGCCGGCATTTATAGTAGCCTTACCATACCTAATATTCTGAAGCATAAACGTGAACGAGTTTCTTTAGATGATAGGCTATTGCGCATGTATCCAGAAAGGGGGCGAGATATAGAAACGGCTGCTTTCTGGTCAACTCGATTTCCATGATGGATGGAGTTTAACTACCATTGGCTCCTCGACAGGCCTGATGTTTATACTCAAGTCTGCATGATATCCGAATTCAGTGCTTCAGACAACTCAACCCAACAATATGGCCCACCTTCATAGATCAAGGGTGCCTATTGGACAAGACATGATATTATTACAAGACGTCATAGAACCATCGATAACACAGGAAATAGCGGCATTCAAAGCGCAACGTGACTGTTGAAATCGGGGCTTTATTGGATTATATCGCTAATGGCAATTTATAAATAAAAACCTTGATTGTGATATGTTAGAACTTTATTGGCAGGTTTTCTTGGGACGTGCACCAAAGATGCTACTTCCAACCCGAACGTTGTTTGAGCCTTGCTTCAAAGCCAATTCATAATCTCCCGACATGCCCATACTCAATTCCAAATCCGACAGATTGAGCTCCTTCTCCAGTTTATCTCGACATTCAGATAGTAACTGGGAACACGATTAGTCAACAATGCAAATCAGTCCAAAAGGCATATGATCTACCTTGAAATCCGGATTTTCTACAGCGTTGTCGGGAACATCAGGCGCACCAATGGTCATAAGTCCATTGAGTTGAAGCTTTGAACATGACTCTACTATGTATCGTGCTAGTGGGAGAATTTCGTTTGGTTCTACTCCACTTTTTGCTAACATGAATCGGCTGATTAGCATCTGTGATAACTGACTAGTAAGTGAGTTCATTTTCTAACTTTCTTCACCGCTAGTATTCACTTGTACGAAAACCCGAATCGCCGAGGCTCTCTCGACATCCTCGCAAGCTTTGTTGAGGAGTCGAGCCTTTTTCTCGCTGTCGATTGTCTCAACAGCCCATAGGTTAGGAATAGCTATATACCAAGTCAATCTATCGTTCCAGTTCAACATGCATTTACAAAACAATACCGGCAAGTAGTTTGGCCTTGTTACTCTGGAAAGTCCCAATAAAGTGCCAGTTGATATCTTTAGGTAACTATAAGATACCCGATTTCAGTAACACAAACTTGAAAGATGTTCTCTAGAGTCTACTTTACCTCTTGGCTTTTCTCTACTAACTCTTGAACCTTACGAAAACGCTCCCGTGTTAAAACTGCCGATCAGTGTAGTGCTCAGTTTGTTGTTAATAAACTTACATAATTCTCACCAAAATGACGCTGACCAGCATTGTATGCGGCCAAAACATCGCTGGCAGGCTTTATTTTGCTCACTGCGACCAAACGAGCCTATATAAAATAGAAGAGAGACCTGAATGTTCGTATAGAAGGAAGATCCCGTTAACTAGCAGAAGATTTTACGTTCTGGTTTTCAGGAGTAGCAGTCTTAACCCGTTCGACAACCTGGTTTAGGCTATAGGCGACTTCCTCTGCTCTTTCCTTTTGTTGTTGTTCAGTAAGGGGATTCATGGTTGAAATTCTATAAGCCAGACTTCTATGGAATAATTGAGGTACTTTGTTTTGGACTGTATACTTTCTTAGCAAACTTTGAAAGCGAATGAGGTTTGGCATTTTTTTCCAAACTAATCAAAGATAAATTGGTGAATAGGCAACCAAATACTCTACTACAATTTCCATCACACCTCTGCATCAAATACTGATTGTGATAGCGATAATCTCGAGCTCCAAGATCGGGTTGGGTTCAGAGTATTGCGGACAGTGCATGCATCAAATGACTGACAAGATGATTAAATCAATCATTAACTGACAAAGTTAGTCTATTCGGTTAAACTAAACAACTCTTTCACACATCCTATTTTCCTATAGACCCATCCCTTTTTTCCTCAACACTTATTCTTTTCGTTCCTATAAGTCGACTTTACCTTTCAGTCAATTTTCACCCATGTATAACGGGATTGGACTTTCTACGCCGCGTGGATCGGGTACTAACGGTTTTGTGGTCAGAAACCTGTCAGCTTTGAGAGATCGTAAAGATCCTGTTTCGAAGTTTGATTCAGAGAGAGAATACAAACCTTCCACCAGAAAACCTGACCAGGGGATTCTTGAACATGATCGAAAACGTCAGATAGAGCTAAGATGTTTTACTTTACAAACTGAGCTGGAGGATGAAGGGTAAGTTTTTCTGGGGTTTTTTATTCTTTCTTTCCTAAGTATTGAAGTGCTCACATTACTTTGGGTTTGTTTTTAGAGCCCCTGAGGAAGAGATTGAGAAAAAAGTATCGGAATTACGAGAAACTCTTTTATCAGAACTATCGAGTTTAGAAGAGCGTGATGCTAAGGAATTGAAAGTTCACGATACTCATCAGTTGGCACAAGCTAAAGAAATCGAAAATGCCAAGATGATGAAAGCACTTGGAATCAATCAAGAGACATACGTAGAGGGGGCAGCGTTTGATGAAGAGAAAAGGGCAGCCACAAAGGAAGCAGCTAGAGCCAAGCGAGAATTAGAAACATTAGAAAGATCACGAAAAGAGGAGCGTGGAAAGCCTCGGAAAGAGGAACGTAGTAGATCCAAAACCAGCTCAAAAAATCGCCGTAGATCCTTTTCTTCTTCAAGCAGTAGTGATAGCGACTCGACAGATTCTTCAAGTAGCTCTTCGAGTAGTAGCGAGAGTGATAGTGATAGCGATAGCGATAGTAGCTCCTCGTCTGACTCTGACTCCTCTGATGGTGGGTCAAGGTCACGCAGATCACGTAGATCACGTAGACCAAGGTCTATCTCGTCTGACAGATATCGGTCCAGATCTCGTCGTTATTCTCGCCGCTCACGTTCACGCTCACCGAGCTATTCTAGATCTCGTTCCCCAGTATCTCGTTCAAGGCGATCACGACGCTCATCACGTTCACGCTCGCCCTCTTCAAGATCTCGTTCTCGATCACCTGCCCGACCATCTCGTCGCTCTCGCCGTTCGCGCTCCCCAACTGAATCCCGGTCCCGCTCACGTACACCCGTACGAGTATCACGTCGCTCACGCCGCTCGCGCTCACGCACACCATGATTCAACTATTTAAGTAACAACCAAGCGTAAAATACTTTTGTCTGAAAACACACCTTAGCTCTTAGTTGATATTTGAATATTCAAGTATCGGAATATGCTTGTAAAGGTAGCTAATGCAGCAATTTGTAATAAACTATTTACAATGATCGATTGAGAAGCATTTACTTGAATCCTAACCCTAAACCCTCGCCCAATCTATATATCAACAATGATATAGACCCTAACCCTAAGTAAGCTGACTAAGGTTTAGTCATATTTGGATGCAAGTTACAGGTTACTTCCTTTCTCAAGTACAGGTGCACAATTTCACCGGTTGGATTCAGGCTATGATACGTGGCAAATCACATTTGATTCCCTAGAGAGCTCTTATTGGTGGGTGATGACTTATTTGAGTCATTCCTTAGAAAGAGGGGACACCGCTGGATTTTTCCAACCCTAACCCTAATCTTAGCTTCCCAGCAACCTATCCCAGATCTAACCCTACCCCTAATGTGTTTGTATGACCAGAAGTGCACCTAACCCCTTCCTAATCCAGATAAGTCATGATTTTACGTTGGTCACGATGGTCCCCATTTTAGTAAACAAACAAGCTTCAAGTTAAACAATTCACTGGATAACTCACTGGATAGTTCACTAGGTAAGGGCTAATAAATCTGGCACAATCATTTTCAAATGACATTCACTTTTACTTGGACATTAGTAAGGATTAGGGTTAGGGCGGGTATGATCTACAGTACATTGTCTGTCATGGCCTAGATCCTGTGCTAGATCCTGTGCTAAATCCTGTGCTAGATCCTGCTCATGTAATCAAGATTCTATAGCGTTAGGTTACAGTTTGATTACAACTCGAGATGGCGTTCAACAGGTTCAGGATCTGAGTCAGTGTGTTTTGGGTCAGTTGATCCAAATCAAGTCCAATGGGAGTCGACTAGTCACATTTGCATTGTTTGTGTGGGTACTGTATGCTTTCTAGTTTATTGGTATTATGGCAAAAAAGCATTTAAAACCGCCTAGATACCAAAATACCAAAGTACCTGAAATTACCCGATTCTCCAATATCACCCGTATTACCCACATTGTCCAAATCACTCCAACGTTTACTATATATATCTGCCACTCCTCTCATTTTCCCTGCTTGGACATATGATATTAGCTTTCAACGAATTATAGATTCTCTAGTGGTTCTTCGCCAACAGTCTTTTCGATTCCATTCATTCCCCTTTTGAAGTTTTTCCTAGCACCAGCTACAGTTCGATTTCTACCTCCACTCAACGCTTTGATCATACCTTAAGTTCTACTAGCTTTTGATATGAATTCACCAGATGCTTTGGACTCCTCGAAACCATTGAAACGAAAACGTCTCACTCAAGCATGTGATGTGTGTCGAAAAAAGAAAGTAAAGTGTGATGGGAACCGACCGAGTTGTTCTAATTGCATTCGTTTAAACGTTTCCTGTACATATTTACCAAGCTTTAAAAAAAGAGGTCCACGACAAGGTCCTCCACCCACGGAAGAGAACTTTACTGGTGGAAGTGTTGAATTTTTTCGCCGTCTATCAGCCCCAAGCTCCACCCATTTGAGCAGTAT
The DNA here is from genome assembly GCA_000697455.1 of Basidiobolus heterosporus B8920. Lineage (NCBI taxonomy): Eukaryota > Fungi > Basidiobolomycota > Basidiobolomycetes > Basidiobolales > Basidiobolaceae > Basidiobolus > Basidiobolus heterosporus. Next base: position 6,711 of record JNET01030387.1, on the reverse strand, counting down.
AGAACAGCAGAACCCCCCTTTACGCTCTTCTAGTTTCCCCAACACGAACTCCTCTTCCAATATGATATCTGTTCCTGTCCTTTCTACTGCTCCATGCAATTATTTTAGTAATTTTTCACACATTCCTATTCCCTCCTTCGATGCTGGCGGAACACCGTTCTTTGGGAATATCGGCTCACACTCACTCCCAGCCTATTCTCAACCCTCCTCAAAGTCGAAATATGAAGTGAAGGAAGAAAAGGAAGTTGAAGACGAGACTGCAGTACGAGAGAAAGTAGAACAGGTATGGTCGCAATCCTACTTGGGAAATACCTCCGGTCTTCACTCCCTCAGCACAGGCGGAAGCAAAGAGAAAACCCCTTCACCTAAGAGTGAATCAGAAGTCTTGTGCCTAGTAGGGGCTGACTCATTGCCACCACCAGAAATAACAGAACATCTGGCTAACCTTTACTTTGATATTATTTATCCACAAATGCCATTTGTTCATCGTCCAACGTTTTTCAAAAAATTGAGTAACAAGGAAATACCACCCATATTAATCTTGAGTATATGCGCGTGTGTGTCCCGTCTATCAAACCACCCTGCCATCCTTGCTGATGACTCTACTCGCCGCGGAGAGATCTTCTCGGACAGATTTCGGGATGTTCTCGTTCATTGTCTCGATGATCCATGCCTCTCCACCATCCAAGCGCTCCTGATTTTCTCCTACTACGAATATACTAATGCCCGGATATCCAGATCTTGGATGTACTTAGGGATGGCTGTTCGGTAAGCGTAAAAACCCTTGATTGGTGTTATTCATTTACTAAAATTTTGGATCACTAGAATGGCACAGGAGCTTGGTATCAATAGGATTGATGAGGGCGGCTCTGTGGAGGATCAGTGCACAAGTGAATGGATAGAGGCGGAGACTCGACGACGGGTCTGGTGGTCTTGTTTTATTCGCGATCGTCTGGTCAGTAGCGGCACCGGTAGATCTATGGCTATTGATGAACAAGACACTAGGGTGTTACTTCCGTGTGATGAGAAAGACTTCAACAATGAGAACCCGGTGCAGACCGAGCTGCTAGACATATCAGACAATACGTTCACTACATCTTTCTCTCTACAAACCTCCAAAAAGGAAAGCTGCATTGGATACCGTGCCCACTGGGTTAAATTAGTGGCCTTACTGGGTCGAGTGTCGCAATTTGTCAACAGCCCGAAGTTCCGTAAGACCCGGTCCAGTCCAGAAACATTGTCCAGGTTCACCACGTTGGAAAACAGCCTCGCTGCGTGGGCTGAATCTCTACCCTCGCAATACAAATATCCCTGCAAACTAGTGAACTCGCCGTCACCAAGTGGGTATTCCAGAGCCGGGTTTATCATCTGCATCCATATTCTATATCATACCATCCGGATCTTGCTCCATCGTTCCAATCTTGACATGAGCACCTCGGAATCGTTGGTAGCGGATTCATGGAAAAAGTGTATCACGTCTGCCGACGAGATCGTAGCAGCCATCCCGGATTTCTACACATACCCGTCATGTTACAATTACCCACATATTAGTTTCGGCATCTTCACAGCTGGCACAATATTCATGCACTCTCTCTTTTCTGCACATCCCACCACCGCCATGGAAGTAGCCAAAAGCAAACTGGAACGCACGTACCATACACTTCTTATGCTGAAGAAAGAATGGCCGATGGCCGGAAAATATGGAGTCCTCCTGAAGGGCTTGGTATCCATCCGGAATCGGGTCATTACTCAAAAAGAGAATCTCATTTCCGATAGATCAGCGGGCACATGCAAGCAGGAAACCACTTTACTGTCCGTTGCACTTCAACCGCCAACATCGGATCTGATCTTCAATCAATTGGATCTTTCAGCACCAGAAACCCAGCTTGAACAAATCAATCAGCTCAGCAATCCGGCAGAGCTTCCTTTGACGTCGCAAGTAGGTGAGGGTACTCTTGAATTCTTTGATGGGTTCCAGGACCTGGTGAATATGCCATTTGGACAAGGTTCATTCTTTGATGGACTTCTGAACAATATTTACATGAACACCACCGGAGATTCCGAAGACAAGAGCCCCCTTTTACCTCTTGACATGAGTAATGGGTTGATCCCCGAAGAGCTTATTACCCTGAGCCAAACCCTGTCAACCGACGCGGCTCAAGGATGGTCTGGCCACTTGACCCATGGATTCTAAATGACTAGCCAGATCTTATTTCGCGTTTGCATTGGCTTTGTACATACCTTTGCCCACTTTCTACATGCTTCTCCCATTTGTACGCACTGTATTGGTTACATTAACCAGAGTATGAACTCTCGCTTTTCCCACATAATAAACACACACACCATTCATAATTGAAAGGCAGCAATTTCCCCAGCTGTCCTAACAAATGACACCAGAGGGGTTGAAGTGACTGAGAGGTACCAGATCACTCCAAGAACAAACTCGAGCCAAGAGATTTTATTATCTAAATTAAGAACACCAATGTTTAACCCGATCCGAATTTATCATACACTGTGGGGAGAGAACAGAAAACGATTAAAAAGGTTTTCCAACCAAGATAGGGACTGGCTGAGATTTATAATATTCCACCACTTGAAGACTCTTCTCAACAATATCCTTGGAAGTCAAGCCAAACTTCTTGTACAATTCTTCACATGGTGCCGATGCACCGAATGTTTGCAATCCGATGGAGGCGTGGGCATACTTTTGCCAACCAAAGGTGGTCATGGCTTCGGCGGAGATCACTGGTACTCCTTCGGGGAAAACTCTCTTCTTGTAGGCCAATTCTTGTTCTTCGAAGAGCTCCATGGATGGCATGGAAACCACACTGGCACGAAGCCCCTTCTCCGCAAGTCCCTTGGCCGCTTCTACGCAAATGGATACCTCAGATCCGGTGGCTACCAAGATCACATTTGGTGAATCAACTTTCTGGAGAGCGTAGGCTCCCTTGAGAGTGTTCTCAATGGAGGATCCTTCCAAATGTGGAAGATTTTGTCTGGTCAAAGCCAAAACGGAAGGGCGTGTGGAGTTTTGGAATGCTGCCAAATAAGCACCCGAGACCTCATTACCATCAGCTGGACGCAAGACCAAGGTATTTGGGGTGGCGCGAAGGTGAGCCAAAGTTTCGACTGGCTGATGCGTAGGTCCATCCTCACCTAAACCAATCGAGTCATGAGTCATGATGTAGACCACACGGAAATGGCTAAGTGCAGAAAGACGAGTAGCTCCAACGGCGTAACTGATGAAATTCAAGAAAGTCGATCCGAACGGAATGAAACCTCCGTAAGCAGCAATCCCGTTACAAATGGCAGCCATACCATGTTCCCGCACACCGAAACGTATGTAACGTCCAGTGTAGTCACCAAGGCCGGTGGATTCGTGTTGGAAATCAACGGCTGTCTTCCACCTGGTCAAATTAGATCCGGTCAGATCAGCTGAACCGCCAATGAATTCAGGCAAAATATCTGCGACCTTATTCAACACGATTTCCGATAACTTTCGGGTAGCCACAGCAGGATCCGCGGGGGTATACCGAGGAAGAGCTTCCTCGAGTTGCTGAGGGAGTTCTCCAGACAAACGACGCTTCAATTCGGAGGCAAGATCGGGATAATTAGCGGCGTATTTTTCCAACAATTCATCCCATTCCGAATTCTTCTGCGCACCAGTTTCGGCGATTTTGGCGTAAAATTCAGTCACCTCTGGAGAAACCACGAAAGATTCCTCTGGGTTAAATCCAAACTTAGACTTGACTTGGGCAATATCTTCGGCACTTAAAGGTGCACCATGAACCTTCTCAGTGCCCTCGTTCTTCGAGCCATATCCGATGGTGGTACGGATCTTGATTAAGGTGGGCTTATCGGTGACTTGCTTGGCTTCCTCAATGGCATTCACAAGTCCTTCGAAATCGTTGTCACCATCCTTCAAGGTGAGTGTATGCCAACCATAAGACTCGAATCTCTGGTTAACATCTTCAGTGAATCCCAGATTGGTGTCGCCATCGATTTGGATGTGGTTATCATCATACAAAGCGATCAATTTACCAAGCTTAAGATGACCAGCAAGTGACACGGCCTCTGCAGCGACACCCTCTTGAAGACAACCATCCCCAAGGATGACATAAGTGTGGTTATCGATAATAGGGAAACCATCTCTGTTGAAGGTAGCGGCCAAATTCGCTTCAGCGATCGCAAGTCCAACAGCATTCGAGATCCCCTGACCCAGAGGACCGGTGGTGACTTCGATCCCCTCGGTCATGAAATTCTCTGGATGTCCAGGACATTTGCTATCCAGTTGACGAAAAGATTTCAAGTCATCCATGGAAACGTTATACCCGGCCAAATGAAGCATCACATAATGCAACGCACAACCATGTCCATTGGAAAGAACGAATCGATCCCGAGTGACCCATCGAGTATTCTTGGGGTTAAATTTCATGAATTTCGTGAACAATGCGTGGGCCATAGGGGCACATCCCATTGGGGCACCAGGATGTCCGGAATTGGCCTTGCGGACAACATCAGCTGAAAGAGCGCGGATGGTGTTAATAGCGACTGTATCAATTTGAGGAGCCATCACAACAAGAGGGGTTTCGAAAAGTGAGGATAAAGATACAGTTTGTAAAAGATGTAGTAATGAAACTTTATATCCAAGTGAGATTCCATTCCACCAATCGTCTTTCTCTCTTCAAACAACCACCACTATGAACGGATCTTATCAACAACTCTACGGATACGCGCTCGCTCTATGGGTATTGGCAGGCATGGAGGACCCGATACTCGGTTGGTTCTAGCGGTACTCGCATTGACGAGGTACAGGCACAGGGTTGAGGCAACATCCAGAAAAGGTGTTCATGAGCCATATCTGACATTTCCTCATGAGCCAAAATCTCCACCAATCAACCTCCATGGAGTCTTAATTTCTGATGAATCAGACCAATCAAGGGGGATTCTATGATACATAGGTACTCAGAATCAGTAGATCATGATGACTCAAGTCATGGTCGTACCTGATTGCTGAGATCCACTTGTTAAATCCACTTGCATTCATGAGCGATCCAAGCCCAACATTCACCCCATCGAAAATCTGTTAGAGACCAGGAATGGTTTCACAACACTGGTTGTTATTTTCCTGCTAATGAGCCTATCAACAAGTTAAGCTCGTTTACCTACCAATCCACTCATCGCTTTCTAGTATATGTCAGTTAAGCATCTTCCTACTGATGAGTGCCCATGACTTAGTGCCATTGGATAGACTTCCTCCAAAGAATTGGGTGCTGCTAGATTGCTGACCCATGCAGCAGAAAGGACTAGGATGATGCTCAATATCCTCCCTTTAGTGCCAAGTCAACAATTATCATGTCATGCCTACAGAAACAGACGGAATACCTCAGATTTAGGATACCTATTTTTTTCGAGTACGGTATCTAAAATCTTTCACGAAAATTATACAATACATATAAACAGCACTCTATTCCAAAATTATACTCCCGAGTTGTCATTAGATTTAAACCCAACAGATATATCCCAGATTTGGTACCTAATGACTTAGAAATAAGGAAACTTTTGGCTTTAAAATAAATCCAAGTGTGCTGGATTTGAGCCATTTTTGGTCAAGTTAAGGTTTGTCTTCATTGGGGTTGATACAGGCTTATATTCGTCCACTTCAAACCTTCTAAATATATCTACAATATACTTAGATTGGTTTAAGGTTACAGGTCTTGTAGTGCTGTTTTGACATCCACTCAATGAATGTAAAACTGCTGTATAGCAGAAATAGCAGAAATAGCAAAAATCAGCCTAATTGAACTAAACTTGGCTACCACTCAAATGTTCCAGTGTAGTGTAACTGCTTAGTCCAAGAGTATCCCTTAGCCACAAGTATTGCTTTTTACCTTTCTAATATACCATCTGCATTGTACCTAATCTTAAACACCTATCTACATCCAATAGATTTTTGATTATCAGGTAATGTGGTTGAGATCCTAGTTAAATTTCCCATCAGAGCCTGGTATACCTCAGACATTACAGATCTCCAAAACTCCATCTGAGGGCTTTGCAGTGCCTCATTTAAGGACTGGTGCTCTCTAACTTATATAGCACAGACATAGGCCCAATTTTGGGATCTGTTGATAATATAATCAGAGTTATTCTGTATCCAATGTGCTCTTTTGTTGTGTAGAGTTAGGATCACAACTTCTGGTATAGTAATGGGCACCTCAAAGATGGCAACCACAGTTGTAGAGCTCATTGATGTGCTTTTTTCTTCAATATTTTGCATTAATTCAGCATTAATGATTGGCAATGGCTAAAATTAATTCTCTCAACATGTGCATGAATTTTTGGTGAAAGTTTATGTTTTCATCCAATGAAACTTTCCTGGACTTGACCAACTTTGTGACTTTGTTAACATACAGTCTGTAGGCTTCTGCTTGGTTGCAATAGTGCAAAATTACAAAGTCTGTGCCTCATGAATCTGATATTTGCCAATTTGTGGTCATTTTTTTGACATAAGCTATACAACTAAAGACCCCTCAGTGTTTAACACTTAGTTAGTAACAAGATATACCTTGAGTGGAGTAGCATCATTTAAAACTCTGTTGAAATAGCTATCTTTAAGATAAACAGCAGTAGCAACATATTTTGCCCAAAATCACAAGATAAATCTGTAATACTGATTGTTGATCTTACCATTACAATGATAGGCCATTTAGC
>JNET01030369.1:0-20059 GCA_000697455.1 Basidiobolus heterosporus B8920 | reverse complement strand
GGGTTAAGGAAGGTCCCAGGAACATGTGTGCAAAGTGTGGAGTCATTTGGATGTGTCTGAGAAAGTCAAGTATTCTGGGTACTTCTAAGTTACTGAGAAATATTTCAAGTAAAGCCCAAGTGTGACTTTTGGGTGAGAGGAAATTGCCAAGTAAATATAATAAGGATGAGATCAAGTATGAATAATTAGGTGCTAAATTTTGTGAATTTCAACAGTTTTCCTCCCCCCTAACCCTATTCTATTCTATATTCTATTGTTAAAAAGCTAGATCAGTATCATATGGCTTGCATGTTTTGATTCCTTGAAATCAATATGTTAGCACTTGGGGATTGTCCCCCTTAACCCTTTCTACTGTTAGTTATGTGTTTTAATTACATTGTGATGGTACAATAGTTGTGGTGGCATTTCATGATGGCTAGTAACATGAAATCTGTGTTTAAATTTGAATATCTTGTCATAGAATAAAGCTGGAAGAATCTTGCCCATTCAGCTTTATTAAGTGTTAGTCAATTAATTGTACCATGCAGTGATCAAATGATAGAAGTCAAAATATTATCCCAAAACATGCCTAGTACTGGAATTGAACCAGTGACCTTCAGCTTAATCGTGAGTATTAAATGCTTGTCCCAGAACCAACTAATCAATGGGATATCTCCAATCTCCCGGTCTTGACAGAATCCATATGCCTCCCCCTCCCTGAGATGGGACAGCTGAGTCTAAGATGCAGAAGTAGTTGGGTCACGTATTGCTTGATTATGTGCTATCAACAGAACAGCAGCCAATTTACACCTAGTTCTCTTCCCCAGAATACCAAGTCAAGGCTCTAGGTTGGACTCCTCATAGAGTTTCATTCCACTGTTCAAAAATATGGCATTCATCAATAGTTCCTAGATAAGGTCATCTTCTTTACCCTGAGATTATCTAAAATCCAATTGCAAACTACTTCCAACATATGCTTTATTCAGCAGAAAAGAGCCATTCTCAATTGTCCCTGACCCTAAAAGGATTGAAGGAACTTGACATAATCTCCATCATCGATATTTACCATTGTATGTGCTGCTTGGCGTGCTCTAATACTAATGCTCTCGTAAAGTGTACGATTACCCAACAAGTTGGTGATTTCATCGATCCATGGCTGAATTGAATTATCAGGGATTTTGAGAGGGCCATGACGTTTGATCTCTTCTTCATCATCTTCTCGCTCGTTCGTCGCCAAAGTCACGGGAATAATCCCATGCTCAATGCCACATTTGGCTTCGGGTAAGCCGCCAGCATTGCTACATATCACTGGAATTCCACGTAACATGGCTTCTACGACTACGTTGCCAAATGTCTCAAGCCATATTGAGGGAACCAAAAGAATCTTGGCTCTTTTCCACACAGGCTCCAACGTAGGCATTTGAGAAATCAGTTCGACATTAGCAAGCTTACTTAATAAAGACGCATGGTATTCAGTCACGTCCCAACTTTTTACTGCAATAAACTCGGTATCAGGCATCTCTCTAGCTAGTGGGTAAAATATTGAAAACCCTTTAATAGAACCAGGATTTATAGCCAACACACGGGCGCCTGGCTCATCAAAATTGCTGTAAGTAGGTGCATTCGCAGCATCAAAACGGCTTGGATGTAGAGGGAATAGCTTTACAGGGATTTGTGTACTACCGTACCTGAATATATACTCTTGAACCGCTTTGCTCATTACCCATACTCCTGTTACTTGGGTTTCCAGTACCTTGGTATAATGAGAATTAAACTCATCGGTCCAGTTGGCGGAGATAAGAGGATTTATATCCTGCGGGCCGAAGGGCAGCATGTTCGTGACATGGACTATGACAATAACTTTGAATGTGCTCTGTTCACATGGCATAAACTCTGTGGCAGCATTTAGAGCAATGTAATCGCTGCAGAGAAAATGAGTTGGTTTGAACCGTCTGATCTCAAGTTGAACTAGTTGCGTATAAAACTCAAGCATCTTATTCTCCACTTTTCCAAGTAACCATTCACTCGGAAATTGTCGAGGGTGGAATCCCTCGTCTCCCAAATCATCTATACAGAATGCCACTACCCGAAGTTGATTCAACTTTAGTCGAAAGAGGCGTACTTCTTTCGGTTTCTCAGTTGGTGGATTGATAATTTCAACTGATTCGATTGTTACTTCTTCATTTTGTATTTCATGGAAGAAACATCCAACAAATAGGAGCGCTTCATGCCCCTGAGAGACCAATGCTTCTAATAGTGACCTATCGGAACGTGGCCCGCCAGCAGCAGCAAACAAACCAGGGAACAGCTGCACATTCATTACGCGAATTTTGACATCGTCCGGGGAGTGTAAATTGGTAATGGTACGTGTAAGACCTAGTTCGTGAGCGGACAACATATCTCACCAAATAAAAATGAGCACTTGGGCATACCACAAGGACATTTTATACTAGTCGTAAATATATCACCTTACTCGGAGTCTGAGCAATAGTAAACTGAGAAAGCAAATTTGTGCCACCGTTATAATTATAATTCAACTAGAATGGGCATATTGAATTTTTGTACTGCCATGCTTCATCTTTTTCCGCTCAAGCAGAAGAGCATCTTAGGACAACACGTATATATAATAAAGAAGAGTAACTTAGGGCAACACGTATATATAAGTATGTATGCGTTTAGCTATTTTCGAAACATGACAGCTCGCGACGATTATTCCCAGTGGTATGGAGAGTAACCTCACTTGAATATTGGGGCCGTCCATTTGCTGTAGACTTTAAAGCAATTGGATATTCCAGTGAATCATAAGCACACATACGAACAAGCGAAACACTGGTATATTATAACAAGCGAAACAATGGTATTCTGTAACAAGCGAAACAATGGTATTTTGTTACTAGGATATTTAATGCATATGGTTCTTTAGTTAGCTTCTCAAACTACCAAAGTGTATTCTTCTGGAGAAGGGAGATCCAAAGATTCCGATCTGGATTCGAAGTAGTAAGAATATTAACGGTACTAACAATGAACATGGGAACGATCTTATACTAAGTTTTGATGTTTTCTCCTAAAGATATAACAATTATCAATACTCATGATATCTCAAGGCTTTGTTCATTTTCAGTTCGGATAAATCAGATTTAATCGAATTTAATGGTTAGTATTTCACTTATGTTGTAATCTGCATTAATTTCTGGGTATATGCTGCATGTGTTTTAGATTAATCTAAGTGGGGAGTGCAAAAGTGTAGGGGAAATCCACATGAGGTATGAGCAAGATATTTTCCCGGAAATATCGAAGTTGTAAATCGAGTATTTTTTTGCATTCCTAGAGACTGGAAAGTGCAGAGAAAGCACTGACCCATGTTATAATCAATGAAGGAATAATGATCGATTCACCGGAGTTTGCATTTTTAGCTTGGCTGTCAACCTTGTAATTAACGCTATTCGGACCGCTGTTGTCTTTCCCATCTTTGTACATTGGATACTTGTGACTTAGACAGTCAGCCACTGTAACAAACTTGAATCCTCTGTTACGAATTGCTTGAATAACTTGGAGTGTGCGGTTAACCGAGAATTGGTGAATGTCGTGCTGCAGAGAAATAAAGCTATCAACGTTTACGTTCGCAATATCCACCTTGGCCTTAACATTGGTAACTAGGGAATCATGGAGGTGTGGAGTCGTAACGTATTGCCAATCTGCAGAGTGAATAATGAGGATTAATATAAAACGTGGATTACTTTTTTTGAAAACTTACCATTGGAATCGACATTCCAGCTAATTATATGATATTTCATGTCATCCATCACCTTCTGGCAATTAACGTTGCAATTACCGAACGGTGGACGCATATAATTCGGTGAAACGCCAGTAACGCTCTTGATTGCAGCCTCAGCTAACAGCATCTGCTGTCGAATTTGCTCAGCAGTCATGTCATTCAATGAACTGTGTGTGTGAGTGTGTGAGGCGATCTGATGGCCTTCGTCGTAGGCTTGCTTTAAAAAATGGGAAAAACGCGTATCCTGAGCTTGTACGCCGAGACTAAAGAAGGTTGCCTTGATATCTTCTTTCTTTAAGAGGGCAAGGAGGTCGCCAGTAGGAGCACCAGGCCCTATAAACCATATTATCAGTTATCTTTCACTACTTCACGGCTACTCTGAAGTAACTATGCATATAATTAACCAAAAGACAGCCTTACCGTCATCAAAGGTCAATGCAAACAGCCCTGGATTGTCACACTTTTGGATGATATTAACTCCAGCATCCTGGGCAATTGTGCAGCTTATTAGGGTGGCAGCTATGAGAGCAAACTTCACAAAGGAAACCATGGCAAGTTACTATGCAAAACAACTTGAATTTACAAAATCACAGACAAGGAAAGAAAAGCAGCCAACACTGCCGAATCCATTTAATGAGGCAATATTTATAGAAGGGTCAGGAAAATTCACCAGTGCGACAAACCCGCTCGGCGCATGAAAATGGCAAGTCCCCTTATCTGACTCCTTCCTTAATTTAAATTAGAGCCGCATTTCTCTATGTATTCAGCTCACATCAATCAATCATCGTTATTAATGACAGCCTTGTGTATGGGATTTGATCTCATATCAATCTAAAATCTCTACTGACACAGGACATACGCACCCCAGAAAGGATCGATTCAATCAACGCATATGATACGCACAGTTCCTGTAATAAATGGAAATTTCTTGGAGTGCGAGCAGGTGTGCGAACTGGTGTGTCTTTATCTCCTGTCATCAATACATCAGAAAAGCAAAACACGCCATTTCAAATAAATGCAAGCACCCGCCATTCTAATCGTCTCCTATATATTTCGGTGACCACATCATGTTGCATCACGCTGGGCAGCTTCAATTGCTTAATTACTGGTTAACACTAAAATTCCTTTTGTAGTCTAGTCAAACCTAATATATATCGTATAGTTTTAAGCTTATTGTTGTGTGACAAGGATAAGGAATTCCCACCTAGTCCCCAGAATCATAACCCCTTCTGCCCATATGAAACATGATGGAGATAACAGTTCCAATTGTAAACACATGTCAACACTGCTTAGCCCCGATTCAATTCTTACGCTCTGGGGTAGGTCCAAGAGGTTTTTTCTATGTTGCCAACCATTACGAGTATCCTTCCTTATGTGTAATTTTAATATGTTTTGTAAATGAATTCCATACCTACCCAAGATTCGTATCCTAAGAGACCTATCCAATAGATTCTCAATTTAAAAATAGTTCTAGTATTTAATACGGATTATATTTATATAAACATCATGTTTAGTCGATGAATTCTTAGGATTGTGTACCAACAATCAATACAATGGTAATAACAGTATCTTAGGGGTCAAGTAGATTACTTGGGTACTATATTGATAGATTACATTTATCCAACTTCAAGGTCGCTTATTCAAGCCATAGGGTTAGGGATAATTGACGATTCTTACTCTTTCTTGGCCCAATACCCTGGTTTCTTCTAATATTCTTTAATTTTGTTTACACTTGAGTGGTACAGCATACAGCTCCGATATTCTTCAGACTATACTTGCTTCAAAATAAAATGACCAAGGTAGATTCAGATGAGTTACCTGAATTGAATGACATGGAGAGTTCAACAAATAGCTCTAAGAAGGCCGAAATCTCCGATCCTTTTGCACCTATACGCGCTTGGTTACCCTTCCAGCTTTCCAACCTCACATCAACACAAATAGCCCTTTTACTCCTTGCTATCATTTTTTTGTTAGCTTCCAGGGTTCAACTTTCTGTTCTGACTTTGTTTGGTGGTTTTGTCGTCGGGTATATTTATGCTGTCCCTTCCAATCAGCTTTTAGATAGTCCAATACTTTCAAAGTTCAACTCATTGAGCTCTGAAAATTCACTGGAAAGCAGTAAGGTTGATCTACAGGTGTCTTATTTTCTTTCTTAAATTCTACAATACTTAACACTTCCATTTTCAAGGAAGATGAGGCTTTGAACTTACCTATTCAGCTCAACATCTCACCCCAAATCGACGGCTCTTTAAATCGGTTTTTTGATTGTTTTATACGTGATTTCATCCAGTATTGGTTTGACCCGCTAAACATATCAAAGAGCCAGGAGTTCGAAACTAGCGTTAGAAATTCGTTGAATACAGCAGCGTTGAACTTTACTGCTTACGCACGTGGGGATAATGTTGACCTTTCTCTCTTACTGATATACTGCATTTCAAACACTTTGATAGTTCACGTGGTAAAGTATAAATTCAGTTTTTCACTCATTCACTTCAGTTTTAAGTTACACACTTGTATACGTTTAAGCGTACTCCTATTGAAACCTTTAACTTATATAGCGTGAGTATCGCCAGTTTGAAGCTTCCGCGTTGCCATTGGACAAATACCTATTAGAAAACCCACAATCACCTTTCAATCAATTATATGATCACGCCTCGCAAGTAAATCATCTTCAGAAGCTTTCAAAGATCTTGTTGACCAGGCTTCTGCCGAAGAAGGATGCGGCTAGCCCATGCTTGATTACACTCTTAACGGAAATTGCTACTACTAGCACCATTGAGCCTACTTTGGAAGCTTTTAGTGACCCAGATCGTATCAATCAATTGATTATATCTATTTTCAAAACGGAGGAAAGGCATACTTTACCATCCAATAACAATGAACAGCAACTAGAGTATGAACGTCTCAAGGCCTGTGGGGATAAAGTATTACGAGTTAAAGGTAACCATATGAAATCTGTGTAAAATGTTGATTTTCTTTCTTAAATACTAAAATAACTTAATCACAATACGAAGTTGTTGAAGCCCGACAAATATATCATACAGAGTCTTATGGTAAGTAACCTTTCATAGGCTTTCTTATGCGTTAGAGAAAATAACCGGGATTTTCTAGGTCTGTATTGCACGCTAATCTTCGGTAAAACGAAATGTAAAACCAAGTATGTCAAGCCGGATTCCAATCCACTCTGGGGGGATAGCTTTAATCTGTAAATTATGGTTATGATATTTATTCATGGCTAAAGCGATCTGTATTAAGCGAAATTCTCGATATTTAGTTCCTGGTCTGAGCAACTGAGCAAGGGTACGGATGGGATTACATTGGAGCTCTATGGAAGAGTCATGTTCCCGAAAGGTAACTTGGTGTATCAATTGGTTTGTTGAATTCTGGCCTAAGCGAACTTGTTTATCTTATTGTTTTAGATGTTGTCATTGGAAAAGCCTGCGTCTCAAGGGAGGAGATTGTTGCTAAACCATGCACTCGTTCATGGTTCTCCCTTCAGTCAGCTTCTAAAAGTGAGCCTTGTGGGGAGGTTTTACTCGAGATTGATATTATTGATGTAAGTGAAGTCCGATATTCACAATGCGTTGTTCGATCATGCAACAATATTAACTTGAAACCAGGTCGCCGAGCTAGCTTCTAGCGATGCCAGCCAAGAGCGCGGAACGATGGATGAGGTGGATGAAGAGTTCATCCAGAAAAATCCACTAAGCTTAGATGATGTCTTACGTAACGACAAAGGGTTCCTTGAATTTATGCAATTCATGGAGGATATCCAAGCCCCACCTTTCTTGCAATTTTGGATGAATGCTGAAAGCTTCCTTCAATCCTCAGCAAACAGCAACCCAGATCTAATGAAGCAAGATGCAGAGATGATATTCAAGCTTCATCTAAGTGACGAGGCCAAGCATCGAGTTCCAATTGATCCCAATATTCTGGAGGAGATTACTCGGGAGATTCAGAGTGGAAATGTCACATCCAAATGCTTTGCTAGAGCACAAATGTACGTTTTTGATGTTATGGAATCCCCTTTCTTTAGGGAGTTCCGATATAGCGATCTCTTTAAGAAGTACTGTCTCGATATGCGCTTTATCGAAAACAATCGAGAATCTTATGCCGATAGGAAGTCAGATGAAGTCAATAACTCTACGCTGAAGACTGAAGTCGAACCTACGGATCCGGAAGGTACAGAAATCGACTCATCATCAAATCAACTACGACTTGGTAATAACGATTGTCGCCCACCAGTATCCAATGGTAGCAACGATCTTAGTCAGGTTAAGATAACTCAACTTCCGACAAAGAAACAAGGAGAGGAAATATATGATTATACTATCAAAAGGTGCAAATCAGTCGCATCTCTTCCAACATCTGATAAGGAAAAGTTGAACAGTAAAATTGCTACTGCAGATACCAATCAGGAATCATCAAGACGCTCTCGGTCCATGAGTGATATTACTACCACACAGATAGCTAGAGATTCCTTTAAAAACGCGCCTGTTAACAATGACACATTGGCTAAAGTAGAGGAGAAAGTATCAAATGAAGGAGTTGACCAAGAGGAGGATGGCGGAGGAATGAAGTTTTTGACAGCTGCAATTACCTCACTTCGGGAGCAGCTTATTGTCACTGAAGATCTCATTGAGCAAACTCCTAGCAAGGAATCCAGTAAACTGAAGTCTTTAACCCACAATCGCGACGATCTACAACGCCAAGTAGACCAACTTGTAGGAATGGCTCGTGATTTTGCCGAAGAAGAGGACGTTGGTAGAGGGATAATTGACCTAAAAGGGATTGTTGCTAAAGTATCTGATGCTTCAAAACGAACAAGTATTGGACCTAACTTGGTTCAGTCTCTGGCTTCTGGAAAATCCTTGCTGTTTGTGATTGAGTTGGAAAGATCTAAATCCAGTGGTGGTTGGATGATTACTCGCAACTTCACAGATTTTGCAAATCTTCACTCGTCTCTTCGAGAACAATTCCCCAAAGTTGACAAAATCACGTTTCCTACTCGGCCGAGATTTGCTTCTAAAGCTAACAACCAAAAACTCTGTGTTGAACTGGAGAAATATCTGTCTATGCTACTCTCGGATATGCTTCTGTGTGAAAGTAAACCTTTGCAAACTTTCCTAGAGCCAGATTCAGTGATTGCCACAAATGAAAATCGCGATATAGCAGATGAAATGTTGGATGCATTCAAATCAGCAGCGAATCTAGTAAAGATTCCATTTGTAGATACACACAAGGCTAATATATTTAGATCGAAAACGGAAGTAGCCTCCCCATCTAGCATAAGATCCTTAAATGATGAAACTGCATCACCACGAAATGCTAGTTTTGAGTCGTATATGTATACTGACGAATCAATCTTATCGAAGCCACCATCTTCAGACTATGTAGCAAGTAAAGCCGCTCCTAAGCTATCCAACTCATCAAATAATTCGAGTTCTGGAACAGCCAATGCTCTCGAATCGAGTTCATCAAATCCAAAGCATTCGCTGCACCCAGAAAGCTCGCAAGCCGGAGCAGGCACTGATAGCGAGTGTTCTTCCACGTTGACTGATACGCATTCAGACTGGCCGACCGGCCAACTGGGAAGCTCCGCTGCCCTTCCATCTGAGAACTCACAGTTGCCTCCACAGTCTTCCAAGAGCTCTTTGAAAGAAACTTCAGTTATGGATCAGCCAATCCCAGTCCCTAGTCGAAACAACTCGGTGCAATCAGTAGACCTAGAGAAGGCAACGTTGAAAGATTTATCCGTAGATGAAGTAGACGTACTTATTGAAACCTTCTTCGCATTAGTCGAGGAGACGTTTGACATGGCAGAAAGAAAGCAATGGCTGCGCCGAAAAGCATTAAACGTTCTAAAGCAGATATTACGTCAATCCTATGGAAAGACTATCAATCGAGCATTTTTGGATTATCTTGACAAAACCATATCTGAAGAGAACATCGTACGAGCTATCGACGTTGTCACAGATACTATTTGGCCTGATGGCGTTTGGCCTCAAGAGTTGCCCAAAGCTAGAGAAGATGATGAAAAACAAGCAGCCAAAATCGAGGCGAAAGTGTTGTTCGTGAATAATGTACCAGACGCAATTATTCGAATGGTTGGAGAATACAATGCTGCTCAAGGCGTTACCAGATTGTTCAACATGCTTCAATACAAAGATTTGACCAAAGCACTCTTAATCAAAATCCTTGAAGCCTGGGTCAAACTGGTATTTAGCGAAGAAAGAAACAAATAAGCCATTTTGAATTTCAAGCTGTGGCACATATCATTTCTATTCAACAATGTATTTGACATACAGACTTCCCTGTTGCTCTACCTTAGTTTGTAGCAATAATAGTAGCATGTTGACCTTGAAAAGGCTAACAGTCACCAGATCACTCTACTCCCTTGATTAAAGGTAGCCATTCTACCAGCTTGATCCAGATTGTAATACTACTTTATTGGTAATAAAAGCTACCTTTTTGTAAATCATGTCGATCACGAATCTCGATAACAATTCAGTGTTTTTAGGATACTTTCGCATCAAATTCAGTTGGAATTTAGAATGATCTTCGCATAGCAATATATTTAATTTCCTCTTTTGGTGCATAAATAGTACCGATCTTTCATACCGTATTTACCATTTCTTCATAAGCTTGTATGTACTGAAATATCCTAGTCTAATTAGAGGCTTGTTCTTTGACTTGGAAGCAGAAAAAATTCACTTGTTTCGTTAAAGAGGTTTGAAGTCATGTCAGAAGGTAACAACGAAATATTATTATATATTCTCTAGTTGTTATTTGTAAGCGTAATTGATTGTTTAACACCTGCTACCTTTTTATTAAAAGCAATATTTGATGTGGAGAAATACTACCACGATCTATTAAAAAGCAACCCAGTAAGTCCTACTTTGACGTTTATTATTTCATTAAATGGAGAGGAGTTTTGTTACGAGTGACATTCACCTCCGTTGAATCAACCACTAGGAGCTCTCGATGCCAGTTGCGGCAATTCAAGCCTTAGTTGAAGTAATTAAACATGAAAAAGGTTATTATTCGTATTCATAAAGTTGGCTTAAGTAACAAACAAGTGAACAAGATGCTTATCGAATTGCTTATATCTGTTACAGCATCCACCATGTCAGAGTTTATGAAAGTTCTTGAAGACGCCAGTCAGAAATTGAGATCTTCTACACGAAATTTCATCTCTTTAGCAGCTGGTTGTGACCTGTATATGCGCTTTGTTACCAGAACTATTCATGATCTTTCGGTAAAGAACAAAGTCGGTGAAATTTGAAAGAGCCTCTTTCTCAAGTACACCTCGATATCTGGTTTTAGGATTTTGAAGCTTGCAGAGAACATTTGATTGAGCGTGGTAAAGTTTTTTTTGAAAAAGCATCTGATTGTCGGCAAAGTATTGCATCCATAGGTAGCCAATTTATTCGAGATGATGCGGTAAGTTTGGCAAGTTTATAGCATAGTTAGGTTAAACCTTACGCAGTACCACTGACCAAATCCACTGTAGACCATCCTGATTCACGCATCCTCTAGAGTTGTTATGGCACTGCTTTTACATGCTGCTTCCCTCAAGAAGCGTTTTAAAGTCTATGTGACTGAGTCTCGCCCATCTGGATCAGGGTACTTTACTACTAAAGGAAGTAGTCACTTCACCTATCCTAATCGCAATCTATTGATTTAGGATTCGTGTTGCACGGAGTCTACGGGAAGCGGGAATTCCAGCGACAGTAATCTTGGATACCGCTGCGGGATATATTATGGAGAAGGTGGATTTGGTGTTAGTTGGGGCAGAGGGAGTTGTTGAAAATGGAGGAGTGATCAATCAGGTAAATCTTGGGAAATTTCCAATCCATGATATTGACTAAGGTTGTATATTGAACCAATTTAGATAGGCACATATCAATTAGCGATAATGGCAAAAACCGCAAATAAGCCATTCTACGTTGTAGCTGAAAGGTAACGTATAAAAACACACCAACACCCAAAGTTTTCGAACCGACTCTAAGCATGTTTCCCAGCTTCAAATTTGTGCGTCTTTATCCATTAAGCCAGTATGATCTTCCAACCAACACTTTGGCTACTCTTGGATCTACAGACGAAGATCATTCAGAGTTGGGCGAATTTGCTAATGAAAACTACGAAGTATATTTATTGATCAAGCGCTAATGCTCTTTTCCATTTTTACTCATCCTTTCTTAACCATTACCCACATGCATTACCCACATGCATTACCCACATCCACAGATGCCATGTGTTGATTACACGCCACCAGAATACGTCACTCTACTATTTACTGACCTAGGTGTACTTACTCCAAGCGGAGTAAGTGATGAACTGATCAAGCTTCATTATTAGACTTGAGCCTCTCCCAAATAACACGGATTATTGATTACGTGAAAGTACAAGAAAAACTAAGAATAAACATCCGTAGCCCCTTGTTTGAATACTGTTCACATCGTAGTAGGACGTATATATCCAAGCAACAATTCAGAACTAGCTTGTGAGAGTAAAGCGGTGGATATTTATTTTAGTTGCTGCACAAAGAGATCATTCTCAATTTGAGTCTGGGGGGAGTTCAATACAAATGCTACAGTGTTTCGGTAGGAGTAAGTCGCCTGAACATACGGGATGACAGTCTGTAGTAACTAGGTTAGCAATTGTTGTACAAGTCATTAGGAAGCCACTAGAAGGAAGCCACTAGAAATACCTGATCAAGCAATCTGTTTAGAATGCTCTTGGCTGCCATATATAGCCCCGAGTCATTACCGTATTGTTCGCGAATTAACTACAGAACGCAGAGAAGGGTAGGATTAGGATACACACATAACTCGTCCGGATCTGCTCGACTTACCTCAAGTCCTACTACATTGAAGTTCAGGAAATCTGGGCCATATCTACGTAGATTATAAACGCTCCATGAATATGCATTGATTGTTCTGGCAACGTATTCCACCTCTTCTATGAAGATTCCATCTGCTTTGTTTTTTGGATTAAACAAGGTGGAGTTTAGATCGGCGTAGACTCTATTGAAGATCCTGATGGCTCTGGAAATTGGGGATGGGTACGGCAAATGCTGGTTCGTGGCCTAATATTCATAAAAAACTTAGTTTGGGTGAGTAGTTGAAGCAGACATCATAGCATTACGCTGTATTCCACTACGCTATCCATCGATCCACCGTGACTGTTGTCGTAATTAACTTTCCAGGAGCCCCCGTACCTATCCCACACGTCCTGCACTAGCCGGTCAGTGAAGTTCTTCCATTTCCATATTGATACATGCTCTTCAAGGTGGAAGGCTGGGGTATAATAGGGTAGGATGTCTAAACCATAAATATTCCGATTAGTCAGTTTAATGTGTTTGGATGTGTTGGTTCGTACCTGTAGGAGTATCAACGCCTTGAATTGTCATCAGTAGATTTACTCCCACGTTTTCTCTGACACAACCACGGATTGATGGATGCAGCCATACTGGGTGCTTCCCGAAATGAGCCCCAACATCGTGGGAAAGGAATTTGAAAGTCCGGAGCATATGGGAAAATAGGACTCTGCTTCCTTGAAGTGTGATTGATGCTACAGAAGTAGGCATCGGATGCTCACCATATGCAGAGTTTAAAGGTATGACATACACATATCCACCGGTAGCGTTGACTAGAAAGTAGAAGTTTATTTAACCGTCTGGATTCTTTAACCTTAATACTGATGCACGCTTACTGTACCAGCAAGATATTCGGCCATCATCACGAAGATCGATGAGCATAGCCATGAGATTCTCATGCCCTGAGTAAATGATACTTGGGTAGTTGTGGATTGAAGTTGAAACCTAATGAAAGTAATCTTTCGATATTCGTAAGGGTTTCTTTTATGGGAAAGCTTGAGACTAGGATCAGGGTATTGATAATGTTTGGGGTATGAGGATGTCTTACCATCATGTGTTAAAGCCGCTTTAGCGTGCATATGTTCACGCAATATGTTCACGCAAATTGATTGGGATGTATCTACCAATGTTTAGTTCAAAACTATGCCTCGATTTAAAGACTAGCCAAATATGATATCAGTTTATTAAAGCACAGGTTATCAGTCTTTCTCTCCGTTCTCAGTCTTTTCTATTGTTAACAATGAGGGCATAGTCTGAGCTTCTGTGATATGTGATTGTTCTACGTTCTGTACGTCTGTAGCGTTTTCTTGAGCTGATTTCTCCCGCTTTTTCCCTAGCAGTTCCTTCAATTCTACTTCAGGGATATCATACATATTCAGACATTGATGTGCAGTGGTGGGAGTCTCTAGCCTTTCTTCCCAAGGATAACAAGAAGGAAGTCTTGGATTCTCAGTCTCAGGATAAGGAGATATCGCCAACTCTTTCCACTCTAAGCCTTTAAAGAAAGAATGCTGCTGGATAGAGGTGATATTCAACCTTGCATATGGATTAGTAACAAGAATACGCTTAAGAAGATCCACCAAATCTGGTTCGAAGTAAGGTGGATATCTATCCGGTATAGTAAAAGTGGGGTTGTTGTCGTCTTGAGAGATTTTGATGGGTACGAAAGCGTCCAGGTAAGTGGAAAGTTCACCCTCTGGGCTGTTGGCTATGTGATGCTCAACACTGAGCCAGTACAAAGTGGCAGCCATACTAAACCAGTCGGATACTGACCGATCTTGAGTATGGCTGTCTTGATACACCTCAGGGGCAGTGGTCATATCATTAAACATCATTACCTCCGACCACAACTTTCCTTGTATGGGTAGCATCCCTCCATAATCTATCAGCTTGACATAATCATTGTCTTTGTAAGAGGTAAACATTATGTTATTGGGTTTGACATCGCCATGGATCGTACCAGTGATCAGGTGAAAATGATGCAAACCCAAAATAAACTGAGCAAATATCTTCTTGAGTCCTCCAGAAGACATCCCTTTGAACTGGTTCTCCCAGCTTAGATCGTCACCTGAAAGGTACTCATACAATACGTACGGAACACTATCTTGATCTTGTCCGTGGCATGCGATCTTTGTTAAGTAGGGCGAGTTCAGTGGACTTATTTCCATCGAATGCATGGCCTCTAATTCCATCTCATAAGAATGAATTTCATCCCTTTGGGTGATATTAAATCGCTTCTTCACGAACCCCAACCCGTTTATCTGGTTTTGCAACACTGCAATGGGCCGTCTACAATAATCCTGAAGACAGATATTCGAGCTCAATGATACGAAATCGTCTGGTTGGCAGTGTGGTAAGAACTTTCCAAGAGTCTGATAATAAACATTCAACAAAGCAATGGTCAAACCTAGAAAGCAGAAAGTGCAGTGATCTTGAAAATACCTGATCAATTTGGTCCATAGTGGCTTTAACATCAAAATCATGGAAGCTATTGTTGGAATGGTCGTTCGCTTCCTGTACTGGGTCCTTCACGCCCTCCTCCAGTAGTGTGTCCTGCTCAGGTTCAGGAGAGAAATCATCTCGTAAAATATCCTCAATAGCTTTATTCCAAATATCCTCGGACTCCGTCAGGTTCTCCATGGCTTCATAAGCAGGAGCCAGCTCCAGGGAAGGAGCTAGGCGATAGTTAGTGCCTTGCCAACTCTGAATGTTAAGTTCACTCCATTCATTCCAAAGCTCTAGTTCAGTTAATAACTTATCGAAAATATCACCCTCTATAAACGGATTCGCTAATACAGCCACTCCAAAGAACCCCGAATATACCCAACCTATCCACAACATCCTCAATAAATACTTTGGTGAAATAAAGTGGGCTTCAAGGATATTTTAAGCGGAATAGTTAAACACTAGTAGGTCATAAAATGGTGAGACTTTCTTGAGCATGAACACTACGGGCTTCGTTTCTTTTAAACTATCCCCGTATGGACCATGAAACCCGGTAGATTCGGGCATTTATTTTGATTTGTAAATGCTCCTTTGTAACAAGTCGAAACATCTCTTTATTGAGAGTTTTACCAAATCAAACCAGCTTACATTTATTAAGTAAGTTTTAAGCTTGATAGTCTACTATAAGAATATTGGTAGAAACATCAGGTCTTTCATTGTGTGACTTGCTCAGTGCTTGTTCACGGCACTTAGAATCATCTCAGTTTGAACCACAGTACAAAATTCCCCATTCAAGTTGGACATTGTCATCTCATGAATGTCAGCAGCTCGATGTTTCTTACCATTTGGTCCAACTCTATCAAAAGTAGCGCATGCATCATCTACCAAAAATGTGTTAAACCCTAAATTGCCACTCATTCTAGTTGATGTTTCTACGCAGTGGTTGGTGGTCAGTCCTACAATGAATACCGATTCACAGCCACCCTTGCGCAATTCTCTCTCTAACGAGGTCCCAATAAAGGCTGAGTTGACAGATTTCTTGAAGATCGGCTCCCCGATAAGGGGAGTTACTTCAGGCTTAAATGCGTTACCTGGTTGGTCTTGTCTCAAAGGGGAATCGATCTCTGTGGAGCAATGCTGAACATGATATACCTGACGTGACGTCTCTCTCCAAGCTTTCAATAGCTTGGCAATGTTAATTTCACAATCAGGATTATTCCTGTGACCGCCCCAATGCTCAACATCGTTGAAAGCTATATAAAGGTTAATCAGGAAGAGTTGGCACTTGAGCCAAATGTCAAAAACTGCGCAATACCTTCTTGAACGTCTATGATAACCAGTGCAGCATTCTGAGGAATATACAGCATTTTCTGCTTTATTTTTGGTTAACCATTGCTTATATCCGCTCGTGGTGGTTCAAGATTAATAATTCATCAGAGTCTGTGCGACTTCTGGGATATTAAAGTTGATGTTGTGTTGAGGAGATTGCCTGTTAGGATCTTCATCGATGATCGAGGTTAATTACTACATCAATCAATCGAAGAATGTTCGATCAATTAGTGATTCAGCTACCTTATGTGTGCTCAATGTAACTGTCAACGACGATTCCTAAATCTACCAAATTGCCAGATGTCTGTAACCATTGTCAATTGGCTGGCTTAATATGGCAGCATTGACTTACTGGTATAGCTATTGGTTCATAGCATTTCATAGTATCGAAGTATTCTTCGTACATGTGATTGGAAGGCCGAGCATACCGAGAGTTGTATAAGTACCCATATACCTGGTGTGTACCCATCAACTAAGTCTTAACTACCAAAGCACAGACATCAATGACTTACGCTGCCACCCAACTTTTTCATGGTAAATTTGTCCATAGTGTCGATCTCGAAAACCTGGAATACATCCATGATGGTGTAATTGTAGTCGATGAAACCGGGAAAATCCTAGAGGTTCGAAAAAGTGTCTCGCCGGCGCAGCTTACGCAGCTCATTAGCAAATACAATCTTACTGAAGAACAGGTAACCAGGCTGGGCGAGTACCAGTTCTTTATGCCTGGTCTCATTGACACTCACATCCATGCACCCCAGTACGTTTTTGCGGGCTCCGGTATGAATTTGCAACTTCTGGAATGGCTGGAGACGTATACTTTCCCAAGAGAAGCCTTTTTCAAATCTACCGACTACGCAAAGAAAGCATACGCTGATGTTGTCTCTCAGTTAATACGTAATGGTACCACAACTGCTTGCTATTATGGGACAATCCATGTAGAGGCTTGCAAGATTCTTGCTGAAACTGTAGATCAGTTAGGACAACGTGCTTACATTGGGAAGGTGAACATGGACAGAAACTCTCCTGATTACTATATCGAAACCACTGAGGATAGCGTCGAGAAGACTGAAGAGTTTATTCAATTTATGCTGGAGAAAAACAAAAAGAATCCCCGAATCTACCCCGTTTTGACTCCTAGATTTGTTCCCTCTTGTTCTGGTGAGTTGATGAGGCAACTTGGAGACCTCGCCCGTAAATACGATATCCCAATTCAGTCCCACCTCTGCGAAAACAAAGGAGAAATTGAATGGGTTAAGCAGCTTCACCCAGAGCTTCCTAACTATACTGCTGTCTATGATCATTATGGGCTCCTTACTAACAGGACTATAATGGCGCATTGCGTGCATCTCACTGAAGAGGAATGCGCATTGATCAAAAAGCGTGAGGCTGGTATTGCTCATTGTGCAAACTCGAACTTCGCCCTTAGAAGCGGGGTCTGTAATGTTCGTAGGCTTCTTGAGGATCAGCAGAAGGTCGGCATGGGGACTGATGTTGCAGGTGGATATACTACATCCATGTTCGATGCAATTCGTTCATCGGCCATTGCTTCACAAGTCATCAGCTTTACCGAGCGAGACTCGAATGGAAAGACCTATGAACAGCTCAAACTCGCAGAATTAATTTATCTTGCCACCATGGGTGGTGCTCGCGTGATGGGACTAGAGGAACGGATTGGTAACTTCGTGGTAGGTAAACAGTTCGATGCGTTACTCATTGATCCCAGCACGCCTGAATCCAACTTCCGTCTCTACGATCACGACAACATCTACACTACCTTTGAGAAATTCATCCACATTGGGGATGACCGTAATATCCGCCAAGTATACATTGATGGCCGCCTAGTCAATAACAGAGACTGATCCAATCACCATCTCACTTTGCCTTGTATTTTACCACCGATCTCTTAAATAAACCTTAGTGAAGCATGCATGAATCAAATAAAGCGATGCGGTTTATCCTGGATTTGTGTCATGGCTCCTCAAACGGACAATGGCAATTGAACTAATCGTTTAACTTGCCATCGAATTTACCATTGAATTTACCATTGAATTTACTTCTCTGAAACTTTGCAATGGTTTTTGTTCAATTTAGTTAAACCTCCACACCTCCAGTGAAACAGCTAGTAGAATGGGATCCATCACGGTCGCCCAAGCTCATTATACATAAACAGGAATAATACCAGTTGGGTGCGGGTGCGGGTATGGGTGAAATGGGTGTATAGATGAGCTACCATAACAAGTGGGCAAAGATAAATGCAGAAATGGGAATATACTGCAATGGAAATACACTGTGTTATGTCTATAATAGTCCATGACCACACGCAACTTAGGGGTGAAGAACCAAATCTGTGAATTGAACTCATTTTCATTTAGCGATCACTACGCAACGGAAATTCAATGAAGATGCAGAGCAGGTACCCATTCACTTATCCACTCATCCGCCTATTCGTCCATTCATTTGCATTCATTCGCATTCATTCGATTTTGAATTAACCATGAAATGAGTATAAATTCTGAGAAAATCTGTGGATCGCCTCTCTCCCATAAGAATTGTCACAATCTCAGGTGAACTCTGAAGTCAGCTATCACCATCATTCGGATTCCGCAGTGCATTCCCTCTTCCTTTCACAACTTCTTACCAGTCACATTCCCGATCACAATCCTAGGATTTCCTTTCTAGTGACTGTCCAATCTCCATTCTTCTCAATAATCTTCTCATTACCTTAACATCTATTGTGTGTGGTGACTCTCACAAATGGGGAATCGGAATTCTCGTGTAATAAACTCAGTGGAAGAAGGTACCTTAATTCGTATTTCGTTGATATGCCCAAGATATTTATGGTATACTTAGTACACCTGAGCCAATTCAACTTGCAAAACAGCGTTGGTAGAGGGAGTTTTGGAAAGGTAGTCTTGAGTTTCTTTTAATCCCCCCTCAACTTTTATCCTCCAACCGTGGGCCAGCTTCTACTCTTAGCTGGGTGTTCTTGCGCGAGTAACCTTATTTAAAGAATTTACTATCAAGACATAGGCCTGACGTGAGCTTCAACTCAACCTATCCCTGTCTCTCATAATTTATTTGTTCACCAATAATTAATCCCACTTACTTTACTCCTACCTTTGCTTCACTAACTTAATGATAATATCTTAAGGTTCGCATAGTAGAACACAAGGAGACAAAGAAACAATACGCACTCAAATATATCAACAAAGTGGAATGTATCAAGATGAACGCGTTAAAAAATGTTCTACGAGAGCGAAATATACTGGAAAAATTGGATCATCCCTTCATATGTAATATGCGTTTCGCCTTTCAGGATGATTACAACATGTTTATGGCGCTGGACTTGATGTTGGGTGGTGATCTGAGATTCCATCTAAACCGACGAAGATTCTCTGAAGGAGCTGTTAGATTTTGGATTGCTGAGCTGGCGTGCAGTCTACGCTACCTGCACAAACAGTCGATCATTCACAGGTAAGAAAGAACTGAAGAAGATAGCGCGTAGGATATGTGATGTTGTAATGAGGTAGTGCTAGCTAAATGTAGCGTAGGCAAAATATATGCATGCATAGATAGATAGAGAGAGAGAGAGAGAGAGAGAGTATGTGTGTGCGCAGTCCAAGAATTAAGAAGTTAATTGACACTTT
>JNET01030366.1:0-12729 GCA_000697455.1 Basidiobolus heterosporus B8920 | reverse complement strand
ATCCACCAACTCAATGGAAGAAAGATATAACCACTTGTTTATTGATAGAATGGTGGATACTTTTTGAGATAGTTGCACAGTGCAACATATGTGACAACACACTTTTTGCTCTGGGGAAAGTGAACATAGAAGAGCGACTAAAAATTGATGAGAAAAAAAAAAAGTTGCTTGTTACATGTAGAAAAATTTTTAGTTTATGGCGGTGGATCGCCACAACGGTAACTGACCAATCATTTCACGGATTTCAGTAAGTTCCTCCAAAGTAGTCATCTGCAGCTGGATTTTTCCTAGTGAGAAATTTGTAGGTTGCCGATTTTATGACGGTATTTTGGCGGTGATCACAGATCCAGAAAAAAATCAGCCGATTTTCTGCTGGTATTCTGACCGCAATTTCTCATAGGGTTAATACTCTCCTTGCTTAGATAGTTTTGAGATCATGAACCTGATTTTCTTGCTTGATCAGTATTGTGAACCACCCAACTCAATTTCTCATGTTCCTAATGAATTTTTAGCAGCTGCTGTGAGTGCTGATACAACTACCTGTATTTATACCTTAGCTTGATTAGCTTACTCCACCTCCTAAGATTTGTTGGACTTTTTCCTGTTGCAATCTCATAACCAATGGCCCGGCTTCTTGCAATAGCAACCCATACCTGGTTTCTTGCTTCCCAAGTGCTTATAGCTCTTCAAGGAGGTTTTTCCTGTGTCTATTAAAACCAATTCACCCTGAATAATTGGAGAATCAGATCTTCTCATTTCTTGATGCAGCAATGTTCTTGTAATTTAATCCATTGTTGGATTACCAGATCATGATTCCAGGGTCATGACTAGGCTCTGCAATTAGTCTGGATGGCTATACAGAAGAATAACAAGCATGTCTTCTTCAGAAACTGCTGCCTCAATGCATTCAAGCTGTGCTGCCTAGTACTGACTCCTATTGATCTTATGCATGCTTTATTCATTTGGTAGCTGCTTAATGGTGTAACATTTTGTTTAAGAAATATTCTATTGGCCACTGCTTTAGTCTTAAGACTATTTTCTAACAAGTTCTATGCTTTTCATGCCATCATCCCTGCACCTACCTAGGCTAATATAAAGTTCTTGACATTCATGCATGTGGCATCAAAGGCCTTGGATTGTGTCTTCTGGTACACCTGAATGGTTTGAGGTGTTTGAGGCCTCTTCTCATCTCCTATAACAGTATCCCAAAGACCTCTCTCTAGCTATAGCTTTGGCATTCTAATCTTCCTGATGTGGAAGTTCTTCCCATCGAATTTGTCAATTCATGAAAAGCATTGGTAATAAGATTGGTGGACATAGGTCAGAGTGTAGGCTTGGGGCTCATAACCTAATACATAAACTAGAGTGAATGGAAGTGAGCTAGAGGGAAAAAATTGATGTAGTTCAAACACTAGTCTTTTATTCAGTAAATAGACCTGTACTTATAATTTTCCATGTGATACAACAGTAGGATGTTGTATATGCTTGATAGTCATAGTGAAAACAATATGGTGAAGATCTGGGGTGCTTTGAACAAATTTTGGTAACTTTGAGAATTTTGTGTTTGTTAGAGGAGAAGTGTTTCTGATTAGTATTTAGATGATTTGGATGTAGCACAGAGTATGAATCAAATGTAGAATACTCAGAAATACTGAGGTATAACTTATGATCTGTCTCTTATACACATCTAGATTTGGGGTGATTTGGACAAGTTTTGATAACTTTGAGAATTTTGTGTTTGTTAGAGGAGAAGTGTTTCTGATTAGTATTTAGATGATTTGGATGTAGCACAGAGTATGAATCAAATGTAGAATACTCAGAAATACTGAGGTATAACTTATGATCTGTCTCTTATACACATCTAGATTTGGGGTGATTTGGACAAGTTTTGATAACTTTGAGAATTTTGTGTTTGTTAGAGGAGAAGTGTTTCTGATTAGTATTTAGATGATTTGGATGTAGCACAGAGTATGAATCAAATGTAGAATACTCAGAAATACTGAGGTATAACTTATGATCTGTCTCTTATACACATCTAGATTTGGGGTGATTTGGACAAGTTTTGATAACTTTGAGAATTTTGTGTTTGTTAGAGGAGAAGTGTTTCTGATTAGTATTTAGATGATTTGGATGTAGCACAGAGTATGAATCAAATGTAGAATACTCAGAAATACTGAGGTATAACTTATGATCTGTCTCTTATACACATCTAGATTTGGGGTGATTTGGACAAGTTTTGATAACTTTGAGAATTTTGTGTTTGTTAGAGGAGAAGTGTTTCTGATTAGTATTTAGATGATTTGGATGTAGCACAGAGTATGAATCAAATGTAGAATACTCAGAAATACTGAGGTATAACTTATGATCTGTCTCTTATACACATCTAGATTTGGGGTGATTTGGACAAGTTTTGATAACTTTGAGAATTTTGTGTTTGTTAGAGGAGAAGTGTTTCTGATTAGTATTTAGATGATTTGGATGTAGCACAGAGTATGAATCAAATGTAGAATACTCAGAAATACTGAGGTATAACTTATGATCTGTCTCTTATACACATCTAGATTTGGGGTGATTTGGACAAGTTTTGATAACTTTGAGAATTTTGTGTTTGTTAGAGGAGAAGTGTTTCTGATTAGTATTTAGATGATTTGGATGTAGCACAGAGTATGAATCAAATGTAGAATACTCAGAAATACTGAGGTATAACTTATGATCTGTCTCTTATACACATCTAGATTTGGGGTGATTTGGACAAGTTTTGATAACTTTGAGAATTTTGTGTTTGTTAGAGGAGAAGTGTTTCTG
The DNA here is from genome assembly GCA_000697455.1 of Basidiobolus heterosporus B8920. Taxonomy (NCBI): domain Eukaryota; kingdom Fungi; phylum Basidiobolomycota; class Basidiobolomycetes; order Basidiobolales; family Basidiobolaceae; genus Basidiobolus; species Basidiobolus heterosporus. Next base: position 9,924 of record JNET01030366.1, on the reverse strand, counting down.
ATTAGTATTTAGATGATTTGGATGTAGCACAGAGTATGAATCAAATGTAGAATACTCAGAAATACTGAGGTATAACTTATGATCTGTCTCTTATACACATCTAGATTTGGGGTGATTTGGACAAGTTTTGATAACTTTGAGAATTTTGTGTTTGTTAGAGGAGAAGTGTTTCTGATTAGTATTTAGATGATTTGGATGTAGCACAGAGTATGAATCAAATGTAGAATACTCAGAAATACTGAGGTATAACTTATGATTTTATCAGGAGCAATATCACACTATTTTGATATGACCAAATTCAGCACTTTGCTGAAGAATTAAAGGCCCAAACTAATGGAAAAGTTAGCTATAAAGCAACTACTAGCATTGATGGTGATATCTGTATTTCAATAAACTATTACAGTGCCATATATTGGTATGAAGGTACCATGCTGAACCAGGAAGAGCCTTCAGGAGCTCAGACCAAATTGTTTCTCAAGTGGTGCCTATGGGGTTAGGAGTTAAACAGAAGGTGCCTACTGATGAAGATTGCAAAAGGGTTTGACTTTGCTTCATTTACCTAAAGGAAGGCCAAACAGCCAGACACTGAAGAATCACCCTAGAAATTACTACATAAACAACTGGCTACCATTTACCAGTCTTCCCAAGAGAACCTCCAGGAGTATTTTACATATAACTCAGCTAAAAACTTCATGCTTTGTCTAGTGAGGGAGCCAATTCCTTATTTTATCTTGATGGGACATTGAATGAGCATCCATTCAGAGTAATGATAGTCTCTTGAGCCTTGAATTACTACATCACAAGCAGCATTTAACATCAGATTAGAGTTTTAACTGATCCAACACCTGCCATTAGCCAGACCATTGTAGATAGCAACAAGTCCACCATTGAAAGAGTAACAGAACATAAGAAGCTGAAGATTGACCTGGATTAAAAAGAATTTTCTTCCTAGGTTATCTTTGATATACACTTTGATCTATACTTGGGACACTCTTGGCTTACAAGAAGTGCTCCTGTAATTTCATGAAGAACCAAAGAAATGGCTCTGAAGAATGATGACAAGACTTTTCATGTGAAACAATCCAAGATGTATATGAATGCAACTACTGAAAGCTCAATTGATACCATATCAATTACTATGTGCTACTTAGGACAAACTTTGAAGCAGAAAGTGAAGATGTATCTTGTAGCCTGTGTAATGGAAAAAGACCAATGGCCAAGTTACTCTGATATCCTTAAGCTAGTAAAGGAGTATAAGCATGTGTTATCGTACTTAAGAAAGTGTTATTGAGAGTAGTGGATAAGCTAGTATTTGAATCACTAAAACTTGTCAGGTCTTTATTGTGGAAAATAGCTGGGTATTTATACTAATTTTTGAAAAATTTGGCTTAAGATCTAAGAGATCATATTACTAATTGTAACTCCTCATATACTGGTCTGTTGATATTGTATCACAATCCACAAATAGAATCTGTTAGAAACTGATAGAAAAAAGATCAAGTTAATAATTGTATGAAATATTGGAAGTTAACCAAATGAGCCAAAAATTAGTATGTAAAAGTATGTTAATGTGTAGAATCTGATTCTGCACTCAAAACTTGGCAAAAGCAACTAGTTCCTAGCAAAACTACAACACATGTGTTTCTCAAATCCTTGAATCAGTTTCCACAAGGAAAAGATGTTGATCATGCCATTATTATTATAGGAAATCTACCTGCAAGCAAGACACCCAGGAGTATATGTTCATTAAAGTTAGAACAACTCCAGAAGTAGCTTGATGACTAAATAATACAAGGCTTTATTAGATCCGGCATGTCACCATAGAAAGCATTTGTACTATTAGTGAAAAAAGAAATAGCAGCTTGAGAGTTTACATTGATGACAGAGCACATAGTTCTGCACTGTTAAGAAGAAATATCCTATCTTTATGATTGATGAGAGGCTAGACCAGCTGAATGAAATTAGATTCTGTAACATGTCAGCCTGCATAGAGGCTGTGACAAAGTGAGAATCAAGCCAGATGATGTTCTCAAGTTAGCGTCAAGAGCAAGGTAAGAACACTGTGGGTGTCTGGTGATGGGTTTTGGCCCTACTAATCATCCTGCATCCCTGCAGACACTGATACAGATGGTTTTTAAAGAGCTACTGCACCACTGTGTAATAATCTACCTGGATGATATCTTGTTTCATGGTAAGTCCAAGGAGGACCAGTTAAGCCATCTACAAGCTATACTGGAGTAGTTGAGGAAAAACAAGCTGTATTCTAAACTCTCAAAGTTTGAGTTTATCAAGGATTCCATTCTGTATCTATGCTGTATTGTGGCAACAGAAGGAGTGAAGGTAGATCCCAAGAAAGTGCAGGTTTTTAAAGAGTGGAAGCAACTTCAAGCTGCCAAGGAACAAGAAGCATTCCTAGATTCTTTTACATATTACAAGAATTTGCAAAGATTTTTGCTGCCATTGCTGCCCCTTTAACTGACTTTTGGAAGAAAGAAGCTGAACATCAATGGACTCCAAGCTGTGAAGTAATACTCAATACTCTGAAGGAAGAAATAGCCCATTGTTGAAATAGTGTAGTATTGCTCCTAATCATTTCATAAGCTATTCCCAAGTATTTCTAGGTATTCTACACCTGATCAGGACTCTGAAAATTGTCCAAATGGTCTAGATATTGATCAGAAACACTTTCCAACTCACAAACACAGAAAGCTCCAACTAGAGGATTGGGATGTTGGTTCAAGTAGATTAAGCAGTTTGACATAGTAATTTGCCAATATCAGGAAAGTATTGTGTTTTTGCCAATGCCCTGTCAAGAAACCTAATGCTGCTCAATCAAATGGAGGAAACACATTGGCCTATGCCAGTGTCATTACTGTTAAAAGTGAAAATGTGGATATTGAAAGTGACTCTGGATATTAAGATCAAGTTGTTGTATTATCACATAAGGTTTTATTGTATTAAATAAAGGTATGTATATCTTTTGCTGGAACTAAATAAAGAAACTCTTATCTACTATTCTAGATGATTTAAGATCATACTACAAGTGTTTCAGCTCATTAGGACATGTTTAGGATTTTTCATAAATCTGACATCTCACAATCTTGTAAACACTCCCATTTGATGTACACATTACAACTTCAACAAAAACCTCAAAATTCCCAAATATAAGTTATATACCTAGTTATGTTGATACTTAGATGCTAAACTAACTTAACATCAACGCACTCTCCCAACTAAATAGTCATATAGTTTATGAAGTACTTATAGTTAAATATTTTAAATATTGGCATATTTCTCTATCATCAAGAAAAAGTTTATGACCAATTGGGAGCTTTCTTTGATCTATATGACATCCTAAATATGGATAGGGATGCCCACATTGATCTAAATTTGCATTAGCCAATGCACAACACAAGCATAGCTTTATAAAGCACTTTATTTGGCAAAAAATCTGCTTAACTGCCGGCATAAGAGCTGATGCAAGATATTGACAAGGTAAATTAGTTACTCCCACTGTATCAGCAACCTTTGGATAGTGGAAGCACCACCAATCTTTGTGAAGGGTAAGAAAGCCACAAGTGTGTCAGGGATAAGCTAATGAATTACTCTCTCCAATCTGGGTTGGTATCTTGACTTAAGAAATATTCTGGCTTTTCAGTCCTTTGAGATGATATTGTACTAAAGCTTCCAATGTCAAAACAACTGTAAGCTCCACCAGCAGTGTCTTGAAAAGATTGCAGTTCTTGCCAATAGCTACAAACACTAACAGATCTTTGCTAAACAAGGACAGAACTTGGGAAACATGTAAAAAAAAGCACTTACTGTCAGGTTTTGTTGTTATATTTGTGAACTGGAAGGGATGCTCTATACAAAGACTTCAGAAGATAGGGCTTGTTTTTTCACTTTAGCTTGCTATTGCAGTCTTCCTTGTTACAAAAACAATTCGGAAGTTGCAACTTTAAACCTCAATCATTAAACTTGCTCTAAGCACCAAATTCTTATATTAAGCTGTGAGTCTTTAAGTAAAGATGTCTTTTACTTGAAGAAAGAAGGGAAGGTAAAAACTACTTGTCTGTTACTGCAAGATAGAGCTTATTCAGAGTTGTAAAAGATTTGGAAAGAGATTCATCATCTATGTTCAAGAAAACAGCCAAGTGCATATACTAATTATTGAATGATTAATCACTATTGACTCAACTTTGGTGACCAATAACATACTCACATCTAAGCCTAAGAAGCTGAAACTTTGTTGAAATAAAGCACAGCCACCATTTTAGAGATGGAATAAATCTGAAGTGATTTGATTGGTTAGATCAAAAGTTACAGGCAATCAGCTCTTGATCAGCAATAGTCTTCTTATTTAAGCTTTCCAGTTTAGGCTCAAGTCCTATATGGGTGCCACCTGTGTGGATTAGCAAAGCAGTTGAATGGAGTCCCCAGCAGATTTGAAGGACTTCAAAGAACAGAAGAAAAAAGCCATTGAATGGTTTGACAAATTCAAGATGAATGCCTGTAGAGAAGGATGAGACAAATTATGAAAGTAAATGAGTTGGGCAGCTACATTGAGGGTCTTGCTTGGAGATGGTATTGCTGGCTAAGCAAGAATATCAAAAAAGCATGGAAGGACCTTGAAGAAGCCATGCACAAACAATATCTTTATTCCAAAAATCATCATTGCAAAAGCTTTCTAGCAACTGCTTGGAAGAGAAGTTTAAAAGTTATGAAACTTCCACTGAGTTGATTGTCTAAAGAGTGCAATGCCTCCCAAATAATGTCATTTCTGAAGAACAGCTGATGCAGTATTGTGTAAAGGGGTGCAAAGAAAAAATAAGAGAAAGAGCATCAGAAGAAAGAAGATATACTAAGAAACTTCAGGACTTAGTCAAAGGTGAACAAGAAATGACCTTTTTGAGAGGATACCCATATGGTGACATTGACAAAAAAGGAGTAAGTGTGCCTTGTAATGTTATAATACTTAAGAAAGTGTTTTTGAGAGTAGTGGATAAGCTAGTATTTGAATCACTAAACTTGTCTGGTCTTTATTGAGGAAAATAGCTAGGTATTTATACTAATTTTTGATAACTGCGGCTTAAGATCTATGATGTCATATTAATAATCATAATTCCTGATATAGTAGTCAGCTGATATCATATCAAAAGCCATAATTAGAATATTCTGGAAATTGATAGAAACTGATAGAAATAAGATCAAATCAGTAATTGCAAGAAATACTTGAAATCAACCAAATAAGCTGAAAATTGGACTATAGGAGTATTTTTACCTGTAGAATTTGATTTTGCACTCAAATTGTGTAAAAACAACTTATTTCTACCCAAATTTCAACAGTAAAAAGTAACAAAGAAGTATTCAAGGTTTGATGCAATAGAAGAATATAGACAAAAAGTTAAAAAACTCCCTCTTTATCAATTCCAATGATTATCATCTGGAAGCAAAAAAGGTGTGGGTTGCTACTTTTGAAATCAACAAAAAGACGGAAATAATCATGAGTTGACAAGGGAAGCCTTCTTGTATATATCCATGAAATGTTTGAGGAGAAACAGGGCATTGAGCTAATAAATGTGATAAGTATTTTGGGAAACAGACTGTACAAATCTCTCAAAAGAATGAAGTGCAAGAAATATCCGGATCCCTCCAATGGAGGCCTGAGAAACTCAAGATATTCAAGCCCTCCAATCTGTATCATTGAAACAGCATCTAAGAAGAGGAGAAGTGACTCTACAGGAAATGTAATAGTACAACCAACAGTACAGACTGAAAGTGCCAAGGAAAGAATGGGAAAACTGCCAGTTGACAAAAAGAGCTCTGGGAAGATCTATTTAATCAAGCCCAGACCAAAAAAACATGATCACATGGAGTATTCCCCATTAAGAAAACATTGGAATAAAAAAAGTTCTTGATCCCAACAACCAATTGATCTGGTCTTGCCCTGATCTCTGTCGCAGAACTATTGGCAGGATTATCAGAATTGATGATGGTTCATATCAACAAGACTGTCTTGCAAAAGCCTAACCAAGGAACAAATGTAAAAGGATATATAAAGGATAAGGAGATTTTGCCTTGATTGACACTGGTGCCTCTATGATAATTATGTCAGAAGCCCTTGCATGCCACGTACAGTTAGATATTGTAGCTAGCAAGACAATAAGAGCAAGGTTAGCAAATGATCAGTTGGGTATCTCAGTAGGCATTATCCAAGATTGTTCTGATCCAAGTTGGGAAACAAACACTAGTCCAGGATATTGTCGTACTACCAGTAGCAGCCAACAATTTATTGATTGGAGAAAGTTGGCTTATGGAACACAACATGGATATGATACGTAGTGCCTTTGAATTGAAATAGGAAGATGATAGTAGCCTTCTCTTCCATATTGCTCATGGACAAGAGATATGTAGCAGTAATATGATGACTGAAGGAATGAAACTGGCACACTTCATGATCATGACATTGCTAATTATGAAGGTATGACAGCATAGTAAGAGTGTTATATCATTAGGAGAAGCATAACGGAGAACAGGTACCATGTAACTTATGGAACCCAGACCCCTTGTTGGGTAAACATTGCATATCAAGATTCCAAAAACTTGGATACCTCCAGGTATGGAAACAGCTAATCTACAATGCTTGATAAGTAACCCTACCAAGAATGTATTACAAGTGCCAAAAGCCCTACCAACTGTTATGCTAAAAGAAGTGGATGTTGAGGAGGATCTCCCTTAACCTCTTGATAAACTGTCATAGAAGCTTCCCAAGTTGTATATTGATCCCAACTTACCACCTAAGTTGGGGATACGTTCTTAAGAGTGCTTGAAAGATTGACCCCTGTATTCTTGGAAGACAAGGCAATTGGATTAATACCTAGAGTTTATTGCCATATTCACCTTGTTAAGAAGCAACCCACTAAACAATATGTGTATTGATGCTTATATATAGACCAACAATATATACACAAGACCATAGCAACCTTCATGGCACTGTCACTATATAAACCTGTTGCAAAAAAAAATTAAACCTCACTTGTACTTTTAAGTTATGGTTCAAGACCTGCTCATCTTGTGTACAACATTCTGCCGGAATTGCCTACTAATGTCCCCAGATTTCCCCCAATCAACTGGGCAAATTACAACTTGGAGATGGTAACCTTACACCTGCAGAAAGGGAGCTATTTGCCTCAATGATTAAGAGACATGACAAATCCTTTGCTTACAATGATGCTGAGATAGGACTATTGAAACCAGAGGTTGAAAGACCAGACAAGAAATATACTGTTCTGCACATTCCTTGGTCCTTCAAGCCATACCTACTACATGGAGGACATAAACCTGATGTCGAAAAACTGCTTAAAGACAAACTAGCTGCTGGTATACAAGAACCATGGTATGGGCCTTATGCAATTGCTGGTTTATTACCAAGAAGAAAAATGAAAAACCTAGGTTTATCCAAGACGTGCAACCTGCTAATGCTGTCAAAATAAAAGACCTTTGGTACTTCAAACTCCATTGTGACTTCTTAGAATGACTAGCCTTAGTCAAGGAGCTACACACTCTGTCACCCATCTCCAATGTGTATGCTCAATGGCCTCTACAAGTTTATACCTGACAAACTCTCAATGTTTGTTAATGACATTGGAATCAAAGGACCCAGAACCAAGGATGATACTGAAGTACACCCAGGAGTATGTAAGTTTGTCTTTGACCAAGTACAGGATAATGATGTAACATTTTCTGTCATAGAAGATACTGGACTTGTTATTAGTCAGGACAAAAGCTTTTTGGCATATCTGAGATCTCATTTGTTGGGCAAAGATGCAATGCCCAAGGAAGAATACCAGGTCTATCTAAGATAGGCAAAATCTCCAATTAACCTATGCCTGCCAACCTTATACAGACAAGATTTGCTGCTGTATGTGAATTCTTCAGAATCTGGATTCCTCAATTGGCAGAATTTGCTGAACCTATCTACCAACTTCCAAGAGAGAAAATACCACATGAGTGGGAATCTGACTAACAGGGAGCCATGCATGAACTATAAGATGCACTTACATCTTATCCAGTTTTGTGGAGTGGCATGTTTTGATAAGAAAAGAGATCCAGATAGAGAGCAAGTGCAATACCACAACTTGATATCAGGAGTAGCTGAATATTGTACTGGCAAAATATTGATGCTGATGGTAAGTATACAAACCTTTCCCAAAAAATGGAATCAACGGAATAATAGCTTTCAGAAGATGTGCCAATGAAGCAAATTTCTTCAGCTAGAAGTCAGGTTGATGACACAGAGCACTACAGTGTTCTATAGGGAAGTTGAATTTCTAAAGACAACTAAAGATCATAAACAGGGTTTAACAACCTTTGACATAACTAAGAGCTAGTGCTGAGAGCCAAAACAACTGTAATCTGATCCTGAGCAGTGTACTGTGATATGTAGAGATGCTTGTTGTACCAAGCCCAAATTAAGAGGGTACCTGCCTTTTGAGTTCAGAACAAAGATAAAGCTTTGTAAAGAGACTTTAGAACAGTGAACAAGTCTTATACTTTAGCTTTAAATTGCAGGTCTTCCTTGTTTCAAAAACTAACCAGAAGTTGCAACTTTAAACTTCAGTAACTTAACAAGTCAAGCACTAAAGTCCTATCTAAAGATGCCTTTAGATAGAAGAAGATAAAGAAAGTAAAACTAAAGTCCTTTGGAAGTGAGTTGTTGGCTACCCAAGTGAGTATCCTCAAGTAAGGAAGTCTTTGTGTGTTTCTTTAGGCTAAGAATGTGATATGTGCCTCTTTAGGCTCATAAAGAAATCTGTTGAACTGTCTTTGAAGTGAAGGAAGGAAGGGTTGGTAGAAACAAGATGTCTTTACCGCAAAGGTAAAGTTTATTCTTTAGATTTGTAGATGGAGAGGAAAGAAATTCCTCAATTAATCAATCTTTTACCCTAGTGATTAAATATATACTTATACAATTTTGAACATGAGGTAGTTGCAAAGGCTAATAATTCGTGTGATAATCATCCATATAATCTGAAACTTTGCCACATCAGACGTCTACTATAAGTCTAGTGCTGTTCCAGGTTTGAAGTAATTCCATTTGCTAGATCAAAGGTAATGGGCATTTTAGCACAAACAATCTCTGGTGCTCAGTGATTGGTGATAGCATTTTGTCATGTAAGATCTAATTTCTGCATCCCATATCTCACCCAATATTGTCCGATTTTGATGAAACAACTTTCATTGAGTAGCCATGGATCTGGATTATAGTATACCAGAAGATGATACTCCTAGGACATTGCTGATTATGTGCACTCAGTTTGAAGTTGTAGTAAATGATTTCATCCCAGTTAGGTAATAACAACTAAGGTTAGTAGTAATACAATAAAAAAAACATAGAAATTGCCTGAAGGAACTGTAAGTGCTTTGAGAATCAGTTCTCAGCACTACACCAGTCCTAAAGCCACTTGACTACACTGATCTAACCAGACCACCTATACTTAATGTAGACTCATGCCAATTGGAGCTGGAGCCTTCTAGACAGCTTCCTGTTGCTCTTAGGAATAATATAGGTATCTTGTAGGAACTCCATTTTTGCTCTTCTTGAACAAGTTGTTGTTAACTAAGCTGTATATCAATTCTTTCTGCTTGAGGTTACTGTGTTGTTTTGGTGGAATTGACAATGGAATCTAAAGATTTGTAAGATAGTTGTATATGTTGTGATAGCCATCTGATGGTGTGTATCTGAGGTAATATCCTAGGCTTTCATATTTGAAAAATGCATCAATTTCTTGTTTGTTTGTTGATTCTGGTTCTGAAATTTGTTTTTTGGCAATGCATTCAGGTCCTTTGTTATTGACTCCTGTCACACTTCTTGAGCATTCCCAGTGTTGTAATTTTGGTAGAAATTAGTTGTTTTTACACAAT
>JNET01030320.1:0-10210 GCA_000697455.1 Basidiobolus heterosporus B8920 | reverse complement strand
TTTCTATTTGAATTATTTCAATTATTCTTTTGGTCAAAAATAGCTTTGTGGTCTACTATGGGTCCTTGGAATAAATTTGGAAAACTAGAAATAATCAAAAACCAATTATATCTTAAGGTCTAAGTATAGACATCATGTTCCTAGTTAACTATTTGAAAAGCTAAGACAATACAGACTTTCTACCTCAAGTGTCATTTGGTTTAAACTCCAGTTTAGTTTTTCTGAACAAGTGTGAATTCAACATATTTATATTTAAGCAGAGGTTTTACGAGTATGTAGACAATAATTTGGGGCTTTTTAAGAGTATTTGAACAATATTCATGGCACCAAAAGCCATTCAGAGTCAATCATAGAGGAATTGTAACTTAAGGTAAATTCAGATGTTCTTACGATGTGTAAGACACTCTATTAACAGTTGAGAGAGCCAGGTAAGCCTATGAGAGGGCCTGGGATCACTTAGATTAGCTAACCCTAAGATATTTCATGGCTGCTGAGGATATGTTAGACCGGAGTTAAATGACATAGAGTGACCATAAAATTCCGAAAATTCTTGAATGCAAGTTAAGATGGATTGAGATTTTTACATCATGGTTTTATTATTCAATTATGGTGCAGATTTTCTAACGGGAATTGCTGGATTATTCAAAGATTTGACCTAAAATCATGTTTAATTCTCGGTTTTGGCGGTTTTGGCTTCAGCGGTGACCTCAGGTTCTTCTTCAGCCTTTCTCTTGGTGGAATTTCTATTTTCGTAGAACTCCTTGGCTTCTTGTTCCTCCAAGACTCTAAGTTCTGGCTTGACTCCGTCAAACACAAGTTCGGTATCCCCCTTCATCTTCTCCAATGTTTCCTCGGAAATAGGCTCCTTGAATTGCGCAAATCCTTCGTTATCTCCCTTGTTATGCTTGACAAAAGCAACTGGTCCAGCTACGCTTAGGCGAGCCTTGATATCTTGCCAGGTGGTATTAGGGCCTAAACCCTTGAAGTGAAGCATACAACGAGCGGGTAGTTCACGGGTGCTCTTCTTAGAATCACCCTTTTTACTCTTACCCTTCTTGTTAGCATACTCCTTATCCTTCATGGCGTGATAAGCATCCCTGAATGATACAATATTAGCTAGGATAATATGGTTCTGAAGTAAAAGTGAGTACAAACCTTCTCATGACAATCAAATCAGCATCCTTGAACTTAAGGCTCTTAGCAGCCAACTCATCAGCCTCTTCACTAGTGGCAAGTTCTACGAACACGGAACCCTAAAACTATATTAGCTCCTGGAGTTTCTTGTAAATCAGTAGGACTCAATTACCTTGAAGTTATTTCCAGGTCTAGCTCTTCTCATACGAACACTCAACACCTTTCCGTGTTGTTCAAAGAATTGTTCCAACTCTTCTTGAAGTTCAGGATATTCATCGGGGAAGCCTTTCTATGTGATTGAAGGGTAAGGGTAAGGGAATGAGTTTTAACAAGTGAGCCACTTTCAAGGATTAATTCGATCAGATACGTACAACGTAAACAAAACGTTTATAATCTTCAGTCACGTTTACCAAAGGCTTGGTTCTTCTAACCATGGTACCCTCTTCGTTAACCTCAAGAAGTTCGGGGGATTCTTTAAGAGCTTCGACGATCATTTCTTTATCCTCGAATTGACGCATACGTTTAAATGAAGCGATGGTAGCGATGGAGACCCCTTTAAAAAGTGGAAAGTCAAGGAGAAAATAAAAGCAATCTGTTCGGCCAATATACTATAAACCAAAGCGATATAAAAGGATACAACCATCATTGCTGTTGGCCAAACCACTCAAGAACTTATCCTTGGGTAGATTAGAGTCGCTGAAATAAAATTCAACTTGCTTGAGAATCTTGCTCTTGAGTTCGGTAGTCATGAGAATAGTTGACGGGTGGGACACGCTAGCTTCCTCCTCTATTCATTCTAATACTTTGAAAATTTTCGACCGTTTTTTTTACGACATGTCGAAAAAAAAGTGTGACCGCGTTCTCCTGGACTCCACTGCAATTTCCTTTTTTTCGAGATTTTAATCAACCTATGAAGAATCCCATGTATTCAAGAATGGTTGGTTTCATTATAGACAATATCCTAACTGGATTGTTTAACGTGTGGGGAATATTTCATATGAGTGGTTTGTGAGATGCTGATTGGTTTCATATAGGTAAATGGGATTTGCGCACGCAGTCTGATGGATTCAAATTTGTAATCGACTATCACGTAGAATACAGTGATGGGATATGGAAAGCCCGAGGGTGCGCTCTGAGTGATTTGGTGGCCATGACCAGACTACAAATAAGCCTCTCACTCTTGGTTTGATTGAAAGCTTCGCCATGAGTTTCTTCAACTTTGAGCATCAATTCACCTTCTACGGTCAATATCACTCAAACAAAACAAACATTATCTGCCATGTTATTTGTGTTCCACTTATATACTGGTCAGCGCTGGTATTCACAATGAACTTGGGACTGGTAACCTCCACCGAATTGCTTGGAAATGTATATGTGCCTGCCATTGTTTCCCTGGCCTATAGTCTATTCTATATCTATCTGGAGCCTGTTGCTGGTGTAAGTTAAACTTCTTGCCCATTGCGGATTTCTTCTAATACTTGGTTGGCTATTTAGTTGATGTACACACCCATCCTTGGAGGAATGGCATATCACGCGATCCACTTCTATCAGTCTAACGCCCAAGCCGGAAAAATAGCCCTGTTTGTGCATATATTCGCATGGGTATGCCAATTTTATACACACGCTTTCTACGAAAAAAGAGCTCCAGCTTTATTGGATAATATCGCCCAAGGTACTGGAAATCTCTCGGTATATCTTGATCATCTCTGGCTAACTTCCTCTTTCGCGTAGCCTTATTGTTCGCACCGTTCTTTGTATTCTTTGAAATCATCTTTCAACTGGGATACCGCCCTAATTTCAAGCGTCGCCTTCAGAATAATGTCGGGAAAGCAATCAGTATCTATCGTCGTCAATTGAAGGCGCAAGGCAAGAAAGCCCGTTAACTAACGAATGGCAAAACGTTTACAATCAATACTAAACATCACTCGGAATTTTTTGCAATTTACTTTCTATGATGTAATAAATGATGGGAATTCAACTAAAGGTTATGCTTGTGACATTTCACGTCGGTTAATTCTTGATCAGGAAAACTCATGGCAGTTAGATGATTTCCTTTGACACATCCAGTATCTAGTCCGATGGAATACTTTTTGATGCTCAAGCCTCGTACTGCAGCATGTCCATAGACAACAGTGGTTGGATGTTCTTTTGTCTCTTGAACTCTATCCCATATTTTAGACCAGGAAGTCCCTTGCGAAGTTAGTCTAGAGGGATTCCCGTTATCAAGGATGTTTCTAATATTCATGATCACATATTCATCCTGAGCATCAACCGGTCTTGCAGGATCTATACCTCCATGGACCACAACAATATCGTGCTGGGGTATGGATAAGATAACAGGACAGCTCTCCAGATAATCTAACAACTCCTCAGGTAAGGAACTATATGCAGGAGAAGAGTTAGAAACCAAACCAATTAAAGAATATAAAGAAAAGGCAAACAAGCACCTAGCAAGTTTCTGATGCTCATCGGAAGTTAAACCTTCTGGTAAATTCTTTTTGTCAACATTTTCTTCTCCTACTAAACGAAGATATTTTCTCCAGCGTAGTACTTCATCATCATGGTTACCCCGTACACATAAAGCGTTTAGCTCTTTAGCTCTTTCTAATACACCAAGAGAGTCGGGACCCTTGGCTACTAAGTCACCAGCAAAGATGACTCTATCTTCTGGTGTTAAGTCAAGTTTCTCAATGAGTCTGTTAAGACTATTAAGACACCCGTGAACATCTCCAACAACGAAGAACCGCTGGTTTCGATCTGGCATATTCAAAACCTTGACTTGAGCGGAGTTTGAAGAGGAAAGTGGTAGCTCATTATTAGTTATGGTAAGAGCTCTCTTAGATGAATACAAGGTAAACAGAGCCACGAGAAAAAACAAAGTGGCTATAAGAAAACGAAAGGAGGGACCTCTCGACATGTGGAGAAAATCGGAAAGAAAATCTCTTCTAGAATTACTTGGATAGCAGTGAGTTCGTAAAGAGTTTGGACTTTATTTTACTGACCAATAGATTGGCATCAAATTGTAATAGAATATATGCTACAATTTAGTTAATCAAAAAGTACCATGAGTGGTCCGACACTACCGATAATGCTTCAAATGACTTTTCTTGGTCTAGTAAGGAATTAACAGGGACCAAGTATGTTTATGTTAGGAGTAATTCGTGAGGAAATGGTAACGAAAGGGCGAGGATATGGTTAGCTTGTAAAACTTAAAATCCGTAGATTTTCAGCGATGAATAAAGAATATTTAGATGGTTTGTATTTGTTATAAATTATCAGACATTAATCATCCTGTTGGTTCACCTACAAATAAACACACAAAATATAGAGAATTTCACTAAATTAGGCATCGATTCCACACTTGGCACACATACACTACGAGTGTTCAAGGCCCTGAAAAGTTATCGAAGTCATATGATGAACACAACAGTATGGCGCAATAAAGTTAGTGGGACCGAAGAAACAAATCCCTGAAAAGTAAGAGTTGGTGAGACCAAGGGTATAGATTACAAATCAATAGGAGAGACAATGCCAGTAAGTCAAGAATACAGTTTACAGTGGGATTACAGTATGAATAAATATAGTGGGAAGATTAACTAGGAGACATCTACTGTCCACCGCTGGGCTTACTGAAACCATATCATCATGTTCACAGCAATTCTCTTTGTGCGCTTTGAAACGAATACTTTATTGAATACATGGTATCATTCTGTATTAGCTACGGAGATCCATACAAACAGGGGTGCTGATCACTAGGAAATGATCACTGGTGTGGAGTATCTTTTGTAGAGGGGGTGCCGCGCTTCTTCACTGAGGAATATTTCACATTGAGCTCGTGTGCCAAAAAGAACACCAGAAACACCTTCCACATGTTATCTAGGACGAAGTGAACCGGATTCATGTGTGACGAAGCCATGTGCGGAAGTCAAGGTTGCTGTCGCATAGATGAGATGACTTGGGTGTTTATGTAGCCTCTCCGATACAATGATATAGTTGTATTAATACACTTGCGTTGACCCACCAATACAATTGCCCAATACAATTAGGATTTGTCACTAATCGCATACAATCTTCAATTATGAGTAGAGCGCACCCGACCTTCAATCAAGCCTTCATTTCCCCCATGCAATCCCTTATTCAGTCCGCGCGCATCAGCAACTTAAATGTTAATTGTATGCGGATGACCTAGTGTCACTAGTTAGGAGGGTTGATCGCCAAACAAGGCCATGCTCATACACCAACACCCACATCCACACCCACGCCCACACCTGACTCCGATCCCCAACCCTAATCACAACCGTAACCGTAACCGTAACCATAACCACAATCACAGCCATACCTGAGTTACATCATCGATTGAAAGATCGCCATTTATATAGAAATATGAATGTCTATCTTTTCAAACACCAAAGATTTTGAACTTTTGTTCAGATCAGTATCGCAACGAGGAAATATTCACAACCAATTCCTCTATGAAACCGTCATTGAAACTTGTGCCTTGACCTCGCTAAAAAATGGATCACCAGTTTAGATGGCTACAGGTTTGGTAAATAAGCCCAAGGTTCTAGCCCTGATTAGGATTGAGGGTTTATTTAATCCGATAATACACATGTGGCTTCAGTTACTAGTATTCCCACTGATCAATATATTTCGAGTGCTTTTTGTTTGCATTCTATCCAGGACTACCAATTAATGGATCACGCGCAGAGATCTCTTAGGTAAAGACGGTAAGTTGGTTGGATCTCACTTCTTCACATACCTTCCCATCTTGTTCATCCACATATCCTGAGAAATCATCCGGCTAAATTCGACTGAGGGATGCCATGTATTACCAAATAGCTCTGTTCTGATTTAGCTCACAGCTAACTGACTTCTCCAACGGTGTAACTGTTGGTAGTTTGAACTGAATTTACCTTCGATACTATATGTGGGTGACATGATCTGGGGAAGCTAGATCGTATGTTTCAATGTCTGGTGTGAAAGAACGAAAACCCCGAGACATCAACATGGCATGGTATGTGTTATCCGGTCTCAACCTGAATTTACTGAACCTAGGTAGTATGAACGGTTTTAATTAACCAATGTCAAGAGAATCTTGGGCAACCTGAAATTAACTTCATGCTTTGTAAAGAATGGAAATTTGAGTCAACTCGATAGCACGTCGAATAGTTCTTGTGGTTGTACCAGACTAATATTCGTCGAAGCCCCTACGTTTGCAAGAACATGAAATATGTGCTTAATAGGAGTTCAAGCAAGTACCAGATTAATCAACTCAGAAACATTGAAAACCTACATGCATCTCTAAGATTCCTCGCGAGTGAAACCGAGGAACTCGAATAATTGTTTGACAGCCTAAACGAAGGTTACACACACAATGACACAAGGCCCATTCAAAATATACATCACTTTCACGCTAGTAGGCCAGTCCACTTGAAATCATCAAAAGTCACTTAAAGTTTAGCGTCCAGCCTTAGTGTAATGTATAAGGATTCCCTGGGGAAGAAATGACTCATCTAAATTGGCTGGTTACTCAAGCGTATAGATCAGCCGCCAGAAATGGAAGCAGGAAGCAAGATCACTTAGACAGATGAGGTGGTGCAAAGCATTTACCTCAATTGGTCTTTCTCATGGTTCAGGATAGAGATGCAAGAGGGCCTTTGATGTTTGTCGAGGACTATAAATAAGGAGGAGCATCATGACTGAATACTTAAGTTCCATTTTATCTTCCCTTTCAGCCTTAGCCTTGCAACATTTTGAAAATGTCCCAAAAATTCGGACAAGAGGATGAAAAAAATCATCGGTCCATCACGATGGCAACCCAGGAAATCCCAGATAACCCAGTCACCTCTTCTAACCGTGTTATCGCCTTTATTCAGTGGCATTATGGCACTACTACCAACAACAGATCTCCTCAGCAGATCGAAAGGGAGCGCTACATCTATGGCAGCGTGCCGTTCAACCGTTGGCTACTTATGCCTTCTGCCTTGCTCATTCAGTTCTGTTGTGGCTCTCTGTACGCATGGAGCGTGTTCAACAAAATGATTGATCTCCATGTGAGTAATGATGCGAATGCAGGTTTAGCACCTATCACTTTCTCCATTGCTGTGGGCATGTTTGGCTTATCCTCAGCTACTATGGGTCCTTGGCTCGAAAGAAACGGCCCTAGAAAGGGTGCACTCCTCTCCGCCAGTCTTTTCTACCTGGGCAATTTGATTGCTGCGATGGCCATTCATTTCAAGCAAATGTGGCTACTTTATATTGGTTACGGTATCATTGGTGGCTTTGGGCTTGGTCTTGGCTACATTTCACCAGTGTCAGCATTGCAGAAATGGTTCCCAGATCGTCGTGGACTCGCAGCTGGATTTGCGGTCTGTGGGTTCGGAGCTGGCTCCATTGCTATTGCTAAAATTCCTCAGCCTCTGAATGATGTGGTCGGACTTCCATTAACTTTCGTTATTCTCGGTTCATGCTACTTTGTGTGCATGTCGATGGCTGCCTCGGTGATTCGTATTCCTCCCCCTGGATATGTAGTCGAAAACTCAAAGACTAAGGTCACACAAGAGGAAAAGGACCAAAGCGTCGAGATCAGTGTACCAGAACAACCAACCATCAAACTTACTTTAATTGAATCCATCAAATCACGTGATTTTATTCTGATGTACATGACGTTCTTCGCGAACGCAGTCTTCGGCTTGGTAGTAATGTCAAGATTGGCCGATATGTTGCAGAATCTCTTCGATAAAACACAAGAGGAAGCCTCCACAATTGTTTCCATCAACGGTGGGTTCAACCTGTTCGGCCGTATCTTTTTCTCCACGATCTCGGACTACGCCGGCCGAAAGAACTGCTATTTATTCATGTTGACCAGTCAGACAATCATCTTGATTGCCTTCGAGTCAATCATCACCGCTAAAACCTACTGGGCCTTCCTATTGTGCATGTGGATACTAACTGCATGCTATGGTGGAGGTTTCGGGGTCATTCCTGCTTTCCTGACTGATATGTATGGACCAAGCAATATTGGGGCCTGTCACGGAATCATTCTCACCGCCTGGTCTATTGCTGGTGTTGGCGGTGGCTTGGTCTTCACTGCAGTATTCCAATCACTCAAGGACACATACGGCATCAAGAACGCAATCCCCTATATCACAAACATTTATTGGATCTTGGCATTTGTGGTGCTTGGATTGCTTTTGTGCTGCCTGGTCCGTGTCACCATTCGTGATCGTCTATTCCCTGCTGTCCCAGGTCAGATCATGCGTTTTCGTGTATTTGGTAGTCTTGTGCGACTTGTCAAGCGCGAGAACGGCATCAAGTTCGAGAGATGCAGCAAAGAACAGGAAGACGCGGAGTGGAATGAATTCATTAGTCAACGCTATTCCCATTAGCCCTTCTGAAATCCTGGCATTATTTATCTCGAAAATCTTATTTATTAACCCCCATTGACAACACCTATTTACCAGAGATATTACTTTTATTTAATGGGCTTCAATCATCTTAACAATTCAGCATTGTTAATAAAAATCTAATCCATCGTTACTGAAATCTAAAAGCAACCAATATTAAAGTACAAAAGCACTCAAAGTGAACGTGTAGAAATACAAGAATTTAATGTACAAGCTCAGCAGCTGATTCAGTGAGTTCCCTGCACTGTTCCCTGACTTGGTGTATTGATCAACGTCGAAGCCTCATGAAGAATGCGTTTTTACATAGTCGACTTCCTTCAGGCAGGTATTTGTCGTAGAAGTTCACGAAGAATTGTTCAGGCTTAAAGCCAAATTTCTGATATAGAATCTAATGAAAAGCCAAGGTGAGTGTGATATGGGCGGAGAGCTAGATGTTACTTTCTTACCATGGCGGGATTATTCGCAAACACATGCAGAGTGACATCTTTGCCTACGCTGGTCTACAAGTAGAAAGATCTGAATAAGCGATTATCAATGGAGCAGTTTCTTCCTTTCTTTTTAATACCTGAATCAAATGGTAAAGCATGAATCTAGAATACGTGCAACAAGGGTCAGCATATCATGAAGCTTCTATAGCATCCAACCATTATACTTACTGGCCGATCCCTGTCCCTTCCCAGCCTCGATCTACGGCAATGTAGGTGATGTACGCGTCCGGGGTCATGAAAGCACAACCTATCACCATTCTCTTATAGAGTGCTACGATGCTAAAGTCGGGAAACAAAAGTGCCTCTGACACTAAAAGTAGATTAATCTCTGTTGGGAATGCCATTTTTCAAGTGCACTTACTGTCAATTCCGGGCCAGAAGCAACGACATAGACAATCGTTTACTTGCTGAAGATGTTGCGGTTGGAAATAGCAATAATCTATGGGTGCTGACGGCGGTGGGCTCCATGATGGGTCAAGGCTAGTTGAAACCCATGGTGAGATCAGATTTCCAAGGCCATTTGAAACTAAAAAATCGTTCTTACCGATTAGAATATTTAACGATATCCTCCAAAAGTTGCAGCTTGGGTGGTTTTGACTCGTAGTCTCTTCGGATATAAGGTCTAAGTGTACGGCCGAAGTATGGACTTGTCCATGCCTGGAATGATGTTAGTGTATTGGACAACTCTGGATTTCCGTAGAGTCTTCGAGCAAAAGAGTGCCTATGTGGCGTATGTGTGTACTACGTATGATTGTGAGTTTAACGAAGCCGAGATACTTTATACTCTTATTCAATGGTACCTTTTCGAGCTGTGCAATTTTCTGGTTTGTGATCGTTGCTTCGTCTTTCTCTGGCTTTTCGCATGGCTTCTTACGCTTGGATGTTGCCGTTTTGGTCACCCCCTCTACTCGCACTTGTGATCTCAAATAATTGTTGATGGTCTTGTCTATGTCAAAGATGGAAATATCTAAGCCTCGTTTGAGCTACTTCGTGTTAGCCGATGCTCATTCATGCTCCAATGCAAACAATTACTTACTCGACGCAGATGTAATTTCCGTTTTAATCGTAAAGCTTTAACGGTCAGTGGTTTTCTGGAATGCTCGAGCTTCTGTAAAAGTTCCCATTCTTCCTGTTCGTCAAGAGTCTTTTTGTTGACAGCATCTGCGCTGATATATTCCTTTA
>JNET01030298.1:0-10109 GCA_000697455.1 Basidiobolus heterosporus B8920 | reverse complement strand
TTGGTTGATGTAAATTTCATGGATACGTGTTGGATACGTGTTTACTGATTTGTTTTGTATCTTTCTGGGCTTCTGGGTGGAGGAATCAATATACTTATTATCTGGCTTAGTCTACGCGTGAATCTTCTTATCGACACAGTATCAATGAGTTTCTTCCAGAAGACCACAGTCGCTACAAAGCAAACGAATAAGGACACAGAGTCGAAGCCATGGGTGGAAAAATAGTAAGATCCTTTCCAACTGGAGGAGCGTTTCTAAACCAACTCTGGAATGTTCACTAACCAATACAAACTTTAAGTCGTCCAAAGAAAATGGACGATGTATCGTCTCAAGAGGAAACAGTCGCTGTGTTGAAACGTACTTTGGAATCCCATAATGTTAGTGCTGGACGTAGATTGACTTTTTGGAAAATTACAACTAATAGCAGGGATGTTTACCTTTAGTTACCCCATTTACTTTTCTATGGTCCACCAGGTACTGGCAAAACCTCCACCATTTTGGCTTTGGCAAGAGAGCTTTACGGGTAAGTGCCTTCAGGTCTCTTCGAAGCCATTCTTGACGTTGGTTTACTGAAAACTTCCGTAGACCTGAGTTAGTGAAATCCCGAGTTTTAGAACTGAATGCTTCAGATGAACGAGGCATTGGGATTGTTAGAGAGAAAGTCAAGAACTTCGCGAGAACAGCGGTCACACAAAGCGTCCCTGGCTATCCCTGTCCTCCCTACAAATTAATTATATTGGATGAGGCGGATTCTATGACCACCGATGCCCAAGCAGCGCTCAGAAGAACCATGGAAACATATTCTAAAATCACCCGATTCTGTTTGATATGTAATTACGTCAGTCGCATCATTGAGCCATTGGCGTCTAGATGTGCCAAGTTCCGGTTCAAGCCATTAGCTATTGAGTCTAGTATGGAGAGAATCAACTACATCTGTGAGCAGGAAGGCATTCGTTGTTCTAAGGAGGTTGGTAGCTGCGACGACATACTTTGAGCACGCTTTATATATTTACAGTTTATTTAGGCAGTTGATACACTAGTCAAGGTAGCGAATGGAGATTTGAGAAGAGCTATCATGTACTTACAAAGTGCCCATCGTTTGCATAAAAACATCGAAATCACCGATGAACATTTCCTGGAAATCGCCGGAGTAACTAAGTCTTGAAGAACCTTCCTATTCCTTTCTTGATGCTAATCTAGCGTTCTGCTGTAGGTCATTCCCGATCAAGTGATTCAGTCGCTAATGTCGAGCATACGCAGCAACTCTTATGACGAGATTAGCCAAGCCGTCAAGGAGGTCATTTGGAGCGGATACTCTGGAACCCAAATTCTTACCCAACTCCACGAGGCCATCATCGAGGACCTACGCTTCACCTCCATACAGAAAGCCAAGATGGCCCAAGTTCTAAGCGATGTGGACAAATGCCTAGTAGATGGTAGCGACGAGCACTTGCAAGTGCTGGATCTAGTGATGCATGTTGGTTCTATTTCAGCCAACTAAGCTTTGTAGAAATTTAGAGTATTTATTCATTGAAATTGAAACAAAATAAATCCATTGGAAGAAAATCTATTTCTTTAATATTTTTACAAGTAGGAACGAAGCACGAAAATCATTTGACCACTTTTCTGGCAGTTCCGATCTGACAGTTATTCACCTTGGTGGCAAACCGCAAGGAACATAGCGTTTCTCCAAAGTTGGATGGCAATGGGCTGATGTTGACAAACATGAGAGTCTTCGAATTTCCACCCAAGGAGTTCTGTAGTAGATACGTAAGCTTGGAGTTTCTGTAGGGGATGTGACTTTCTTTGTTGGCCAAAGCATAGATAACATCACCCAAGGAGCTTAAACTCTTGTTGATAGCCTGCGTTTCTTTGAGTCTGTCTCCAGTGGCTTTCGAGGAAGAGAGTCTCTCAGAACCGGCAAGATCAATTAAATTCAGAATTCCCTCGGACACCTCACCAGTAAGTGCGTTGCGACCTGTCAAACGAAGGGTGAAAACCGAGTGACTACGTGAAGAGCGGTCATTACATTGCGTGGCAGCAACTGCTCGGTTCTGGCCAGCCTTTTTCATCAATTCTGATACCTTGTCGGGTGTGTCCAACATTAGAGTGGTTACGTCCGTAAGTATTGTTTTGCCATTGGACAAATGGCGGATTTCGTGCTTCTTCCCGACCTTCCCGTCTCCCAGCAGATCATGAATGGCTTCGTTATAGATCTCAACGAACTGACCTTCCATGGTGTATTTCCATCCTTTAGCTTCGAGCGCAGTGGCAGTTTCGTATATTTGCATGACCGCACGAGGAATCATACCCATGTTCTCTTTGTTAGGGTGGTCAGGGCCTTCCATGGTAAATGTCTTGCCACTGCCAGTTTGTCCGTATGCAAAGATACATACTGGGTATCCGTCTAATGCAGATTGAACCAGTTGGGAAATCTCCCCAAATACCTCAGGCTGGGAAACCGACGGTTGGAAAACTTTATCAAACTGGAATGGGATCGTTTTCGAGGTAGTCTTGGAGCCATCAGCTGAGGTTTGTGTCTGATTCAGCTCAATTGATTTTTGATCATCGGGGAAGTAAATATGTGATATACTATCAGACAACTCGGCTCCGAGCAACGGCCGAACTCTACAAAATACTCGGATATTTCCTTTAAGCTCCTGGATTGTGTTATGGAGTTTACGCCTCTGTGTCTCTTCGTCCCGGAGTTTACCTTCGATGGCTACCACAGTCTCGTTGGCAGTAGTTAGAAGTGCCTCGAGCTCTGCAATGCGTGACTCCCTCTGTTTTAGTGTGCTTTCTGTCGTTTCAAGGTTGTTCTTGACTGCACGATGATCACTCTCCAACTGGAGATAGTTGGCTGACTGTGAAGAGATTGTATTTCGGAGTTGCAAGTTAGCATCTTCTTGTTGTCTGAGCAACTCTTTCGTTTTTATCAGATCGTTGGTAAGCTCTTCTTTCTCGCGTACGATCCTTTCTTTTTGGCGAGAAATTTCCTCAAGTTCATTTTCATGCTTCAGTTTGAGTAATTTCAAGTCATCTTGATTCTTTTGTTCTAGCATTGATAGTTTATGCTCTAAATCAGATGCTTTTTGATTTATCTCTGTATTCTCCTTTTCTTTAACTTCAACTCTGGTCTCTAAGCCGCGACGAAAGTCTTCCAATTCTTTGATCTTCGATTCACTATCAGATAGTTTGCTGTGCATAGTGGACATGGAATCAGTGGATTGCTGGATTTGTTGTTTCAGAAAACCTGTAAGCTCCTCCATATCTTCCAAACGACCTTTAGTATCCCAAGCTGGTCTTCTTCCTCCTTTTGGCTTCGTCTTATTGTTTTCTGGTTCCTCTGCTTCGGGTGGGGCGGAAACACTTCTGGTGGTGCGAGTAGCAGCTACTGGAGGCTTGGTGGCAGCTCTAGTTGGAATTACCCGACGAGTCACGCCTGCATTTGTCGAGGAGGCATTTGTGGTTCTGGCTCTGGTCAACCTTTCAACAACATTTGAAGAAGTAGGCTTAGTTACAGCGGCACCACCAGCCCTGCGTGATGCGGCAGCGGTAGTAGAAGTAGCCCTAGTGCTGGGTCTTGTAGCTACAGTGGCTCTACTTCTAGTGGTATTTGCGAGTGACTCACTTTTAGCGCGAACATTTCGAGGATTCGGTGGATCAGCGAGAGAGCTTTGTGAGACTTTTCTTTTTATAACAGGCTTCATGTTAGGTGCAGGAGTTGGAGTTGCTTGAATTTCAACAGCCTCCATAACTCTTCTGGGAGAATCTAGCAGAGTATCAAACTAATTCAGGATAACCGTTAGAAAATAAATCCCATAAAGCCAAACAACTATATAGTTACCGTTTCTTCTGGAGAACCGAGCATGACTTACTATACAGGTGTTTCTTTCCGAGAAAAGTATATTTACTTATTTATAAACTCGGTCGTGGGTCTTACACCGGCTTCGCTGGTATGGTTAAAAGCAAAGTGAAAAGGGGACTCGCGGAGAAAAAGACACCCTTAGTTATCAGTAAAGTTATGAATAATAGTGCACTTTTTTTAGTCAAGTGAACCGCTCCTTGTAAATATCAAAACAAATAACAAGATCAGGGACATGATTGGATCCTCGGTTATTTACGTTAGATCACCTACTTGGCCACTTGATTGAAGCGGTATATTTCTGCCAACCCTCCAGAGCAATTAATATTGTTGGCTTCGTAGTGATTTCTATTCCAAAATTAAGAGTTTATTCAACTAAATTAATATGTGGATTAAAGTGGTTGATGGGTGGTTAAATCTAGATTAGGGGAGGTATATATAGTCTATCAGGGTTTAGCTTATCAAAAAGCCATGTTGACCGGAACATGGTTCAACTCGGAAGACGCCATATCCCAAGGAACTGTTACGGAAATACTGTTTGTTAACGAGGTAACTTCATGCCAGTAGCCTGGCGGGGTATACAAAACATCACCGGGCATTAAATCTACAATATAGATATCTGCATTGGCAATTTTAGGAAACCTAGCAAGAATGTGCGCTACCAATTCAGAAGGGATCCCATTATTTTCGGAGAATGGATCTATGCCATAACTGTAGCCAATACGGCGAACTTTTGACCCGTGGTTGGGGCCATTAATACCATCGTAAGGATAAACTGATGATGTATCATCCGGATGGACCAAGACAAACCGTTTGCAACCATGAACTTGAAGTAGGAGGCCATGGCAGCGATCGAAATGCATAGGCGTGATATTCCCACCTGTGCTTACCCACAGACGAGTCAATGCGCTCTTGGATTCTGGTGCAAAGGATAGATCCTCCGCCTGTTCACCGAATAAACGGTTACGAATTTCAGTGATATTCAAATCACTCAGCATGGTATCTGAGAGGTGGGAGCGATAATAGAACCTTTTTGCCTGAATATCGGGTGTCTTCACTGCATCAGGACCCTCTGGGTGCGTGTTACTTTGAGGTTGGGCGTTAGCTTTAGTAACATCGTTCAGAATAGTGTCCAGTACACTATCCACAGATACCAAACATTTTTCAACAAATTCAACATCGTCCATGAAGTTCTGTTGGTCATGAGCATACATAACTTCTAGTTTTCCTTCTTTTTTTAGCAATTGTTGTGCCAAATATCGCCTTTCATTCCATAGTTTGAGCACTGACGAGGGAAGTAGTGTCTTGAAGAGAACTGGACGCTGGTGACGATAAACATTATTAAAACGTTCAGCACTGAGATATTCGAATGACTCAACAGGAAGTGCCTTTGGTAGACTTTTTTGCATCGTAAATAGAGAAATGCACGTACAAACTAATATTTTTGTACGAAAACACCTTCAAATACTGGGTTTTAAGCAATTTGTAGCCGGGTAAAAGGAAGCCTGTTCATAAAACATATTTCTAAATATAGTCTAGCTTAATACGCACATTTTTATCATCGTGCACAGTTATTCCAAATATATCTAGTCATTTGACAAAGAAAAAAAAAATGCCATCTAAAAATCATCCTGAGTACCTGGTTTGTCAATCAGTATTTATTAGGGCTTTTATTAGTAAGTGATTTACCAAAATAGCCAAGAGATTCTGTGCGTATAATGTCGGTAAAAATCCAAGTAAGAAAAGATTTATTTATCTCAAATATCTACCTATTTAAACATCATGATTATAACTTGATTAATTTTTAATACTTATGTTAATTTTGATTTAGTTCAATGGGTCATCTGGAGACCCCGAGCCATATGATCCAAAAAGCGAACCATTACCCAATCAGCATCGCCTTTGACACCAAAGCACAAAATGAGCCATGCAATGCTAACAACACCTCCTCTTCTTTCGTCCATTCTTAATATCGGTAAGTCTACTCGTATACTCATAAACACACCCATCTAAATCAGTGATCACTCCATCCATCGATGTGTGCACTAGAAAGATATCAAAAACTTCATCTAACCTCATCATTATCATAAATTTAGGTAATTTAAGAAATGGGTCGTGTTATCCGTGCTCAGAGAAAAGGTCCCGGAGGTATCTTCAAGTCTCACACCAGACTTAGAAAAGGAGCTGCTCAACTCCGTCCTTTGGATTTCGCTGAACGTAATGGCTACATTCGTGGTATTGTCAAGGAAATCATTCACGATCCTGGACGTGGCGCTCCTCTTGCCAAGGTTCAATTCCGTGATCCTTACAGATACAAGACTCACACTCAAACCTTCATCGCCACTGAAGGCATGTACACCGGTCAATTTGTCTACTGTGGTAAGAAGGCTGCCTTGACCGTTGGTAACGTTCTCCCCCTTTCTGCTATGCCCGAAGGTACCATCATTTGTAACATCGAAGAAACTGTTGGTGATCGTGGTGCTATCGCTCGTGCTTCCGGAAACTACGCTACCATTATTTCCCACAACCACGATGATGGTAAGACCAGAGTCAAGCTTCCTTCCGGTTCCAAGAAGATTATTCAATCTACTTGCCGTGCTACCATTGGTATTGTTGCCGGTGGTGGTCGTATTGATAAGCCCTTGCTTAAGGCTGGTCGTGCCTACCACAAATACAGAGTCAAGCGTAACTGCTGGCCTAAGACTCGTGGTGTTGCTATGAACCCCGTTGACCATCCCCACGGTGGTGGTAACCATCAACACATTGGTCACGCTTCTACCGTTGCCCGCGACTCCTCCGCTGGTCAAAAGGTTGGTCTTATCGCTGCTCGTCGTACCGGTTTGCTTCGTGGTACCAAGAAGATTGCTGATAAATAAATTCATGTATTGTGATTTTGTTAAACATGCAAATAAAACTAAAGGGAGAAACATGTTTATCTTCGATGTAAATTGATTCATCTTACTAGAACACATGTAAAGAGTAACAATGATTGGAGTATATTATTTAGTGCAAATGACCGCATAATGCTGTCATGCCACCACCACATGGTCAGCATGAGTCTTACATGATCTGAAAATCACCGCGGATACATGAGTGATGGTTGGTGGATGTTTGACAATCGATGAGCGCACCCCACTTTATGAGGAGAGAAATTCCTCATGTGAAGCAAAGTGATATAAACCCCTTATCTTAGATTAGGCTGGCTAATAGTTAACAAAGAAAGCAAATAATAAAGAGGCTATATATTTATGAATAAGAGTATTGACATCACAGAATTCCAGTATAATTTGTTCTAATACATGAGCTGCAAGGGGACAAATATGGCCAATGACATATAGTACAATTGGATCAATAGAGAAAAAAAATAAATGAGAGGCAAAAAAAGGAAATTACCCAACAAACTTTGAGGGGTTTAATTGGCGTTTAGGATCAAAGAAGAAAAAAAAAATACACTCAAGTATTTAGATGGAGGTAGGCTACCACTATGGTGCCTTTGGTCTTTTCTCCGCCAAATTTCACGAAGAATCATCATGGCTTCCGTTTCAAAGCAAAAGCGTTTGGCTGCCAGAGCTGCTAAGGCCAACAAAAAGGCCGCCCCTAAGGCCACTGTTGATGACCTTGATATGGAAAACTTGACCTTGAGTGCTGAGAGAACCTGTACTGGTGTTCTCACCTCTCAACCCGCTTCTCGTGATATTAAGATTGAATCGTTTACCCTTTCTTTCTATGGCAGAGAATTAATCTCCAACGCTACTTTGGAACTTAACTTCGGTCGTAGATATGGTCTTATCGGTGCCAACGGTTCCGGTAAAAGTACCTTCCTCCAGGCTTTGGGTAACCGTGAAGTCCCAATCCCTCCTCATGTTGATATCTACTTGTTAAGTGAAGAAGCTGCTCCCAGTGAGTATTCGGCTGTCGAATCCGTTATCAAGAATGCCGAAGATGAAGTCAAGCGCTTGGAAAAGCAAGTTGAAGAGCTTTTATCTGAGGAAGATGCTGGTGATAATCCCATCTTGGATGATATCTACGAACGTATTGAAAGCTTGGACCCTGTCACTTTTGAAGCTCGTGCCTGTACTCTTCTCAACGGTCTTGGATTCACCCAAGAGCAGATGGCAAAGAAAACCAAGGATATGTCTGGTGGTTGGCGTATGCGTGTTGCCCTTGCTAAGGCTCTTTTCATTCGTCCCACCCTTCTTCTTCTCGATGAACCTACCAATCACTTGGATTTGGAAGCTTGTGTGTGGCTTGAAGAATACCTCAAGACCTACGATCGTATCTTGGTTGTCGTTTCCCACTCTCAAGATTTCTTGAACAACGTTTGTACCAATGTCATGCATCTGACCCATCAGCGTAAGCTTACCTACTATGGTGGTAACTACGATACTTTCATCAAGACCAAGGCTGAACTCGAAGCCAATCAGATGAAGGCTTACTACAAGCAACAAGATGAAATTGCCCATATCAAGAAGTTCATTGCCTCTGCCGGTACCTATGCTAATTTGGTTAGACAGGCCAAGAGTAAGCAAAAGATCATCGACAAAATGGAGGCTGCTGGCCTTATCGAGAAGGTCGAGCCTCCTCCACCTTTCAAGTTCAACTTCACCGATGTCCCTAAACTCCCTCCCCCTGTTCTTTCTTTCGATCAAGTTTCCTTCTCGTATGATGGCAAGATTGAAAACTGCTTGTACAGAGATTTGGAATTAGGTGTTGACATGGACTCTCGTGTTGCTTTGGTAGGCCCCAACGGTGCTGGTAAGTCCACTCTCCTCAAGTTGATGAACGCTGAGATCGTCCCCGTTAGTGGTCGTGTCCAACGTCATTCTCACTTGAAGATTGGCAAGTACAACCAGCACTCTGCTGATCAACTTGATATGTCCCTTAGTCCTATTGACTACATGCGTAACAAGTTCGGTGATGAGCTTGGTAAGGACGTCAATTTCTGGCGTTCCCAAATCGGTAGATACGGTCTTACCGGCACTCACCAAACTTCTCCTATTGCCCACTTGTCGGATGGCCTCAAGACCCGTTTGGTTTTCGCTGAATTGGCTCTTGCCCAACCCCATATCATTCTCTTGGACGAACCTACGAATCATTTAGATATGGAATCTATTGACTCTCTGGCTGATGCCATCAATCAATTCTCAGGAGGAGTTGTTCTTGTTTCTCACGACTTCCGTCTTATTTCTCAAGTCGCTCAGGCCATTTGGGTCTGTGAGAACGGAACTGTCAAACCTTGGAACAGCGATATTGCTGCCTATAAGCAGCATCTTCGTAAGAAAGTCAAGTTGTAAATTTAATCTTGTCTCTTGTATCTTCCAATTATCAACACCTATCGCATTGAATCTTACATCTCCTAGACTGTTTGTAACTTTAAAATCTTACTCAACGATATATTCTCGTTTCTCTATTCCCGTGTATCACCTATTCCTCCAACCAGCGCTTTACTCAATTATTAAAACGAATCAAATTCATTTTTGTACGACAATTTTTGCTTGAAACTGCGTGAATTATTCATGTGATCGGGCTATTGGCAATCCATCTATTTCTATATATATATACACACACATTAGTCGAATAGATAGCTCTCTCAAATTTGTTAGAATAAGGATTAATTAATGAGCTTGATTTAAGTTAAAGCGCCCCAAACTACCTGTTGAATTTGCATGGAGGCCAAGTAAAATATATGCTAGTTATCTGTGAGCTTGTAACTACATTTTTGTCTTCTTAATACAGTACATATCACAGAGAGTCAAGCTGTTGTATATAATATTTATCCTATCTATTACGTGTTTTTTAAAGATTCTCTCATCTTGTACGCAATACATACTGACTTGCCTATTATTTATATTCGCGGAGCAATTTAACAACATATCTTGAAGGGTGAAGTATCTTTTCTTCACATGAATTCGCCGGAAGAAATTGTACTTTCTTGTGCAAAATATCTACGAGCTAACGAGAGGCGCTTATGTACTGATGTAAAAGCTCTCGAAGAGGAAGCGGATTCTTCTTTGACTTCTTCTTTTACCTCAGCTCTAACTCTCGGTTACATACGCCCAGAAAACACTCAAAAAGAGCAAATCTTCACCATCGATCCCGTCAAACTTTCCATTATCATAGCAAAATTCGAGGAATATGGTTTGTTGGTAGACGGAGTACCTCAACTGGCTCCCGTGCCACCAGCTCATTCCATAAGAACCGTTTCTTCTCTCGCTTCGCTTGCCTCACTAGCTTCTTCTCTTTC
>JNET01030223.1:0-20998 GCA_000697455.1 Basidiobolus heterosporus B8920 | reverse complement strand
TGAATATGTTTGAGAAAGTCAAGTATTCTGGATACTTCCAAGTTAGTGAAAATATTCTAAGTAAAACCCAAGTGTGAATTTTGGGTGAGAGGAAATTGGTGAGTAAATATAATAAGGGTGAGATCAAGTATGAGTAATTAGGTGTTAAATAATGTGAACTTCAACAATAGTGAGGGATGTAATGATGTGCATGTCAGCAACTAGAGCCTTCTAAAATAGTAAATGATAGCTTCCACTACCTAGCTTTAACATAAGGCATTGCATACCTTCTTTTATTTTGATGAAGCACTACTTTGGACTTAGATAGTACCTCTAATGTTGGGTCCTTTTCAAGTCCATTATTGATGAGATTAGTTGATTTTTAAGTATATTGGTACACAGAATAATGTAGGTTTTTGTCTTTAGTTGGGCTGCCATTGTTTTGGAGATTGATAACTTTAAAAGAAATGATCTAGGTAAGGTGTGTATACGTTTTAATGGGCAAACAAATGCCTGATTATTGGGAGGAATTTTGTTCGTTTTCAACCTCGTTTGAGCTAACCAGTTTTAGATATCTTCCCATGACTCCCGCGGTTATTTATCCCTTAAATGGAAGTACTATACGATTGGCTTTCAAGGTGGGATCACTTGACCATAGAGGCAATGATTGTTTTCCATATTGGACGTGTATAGTTGACATATCATGGAGAATAGAAATTTGACGATATGATTATCGGGAGGGGGGACTTGTAGACACTCAGGTATTTTTGAATGTACTACTCAACAAATTAAAGTTCATTCATGGAATACATCTAGTGACTATTTAAGCCATGGTAAGAAAGAGTCAAACGGAGCCATCTCTGATACATTTCTACTTTGCGACCTACTCTAGTCCAGAGTTACTTTGGCTGATCTCCTCAATCGAGACCCATCCATGCAAAGTGATGGTTGAGATCCGCTTCTAGCTTGGCGTGGAAATACAACGTGCTGCAAAGATTTAGTAAATACATTCAGGGGAGTTGCTCACCGCCCGGAACCAAAAATATGTATGGAGGAAGGAATTTAATTTGTTTGGTGTCACAGTTCCCAGCATTTAGTGCGACTGCTCTCCAATGAAGAATGATTAAATGGGACTCCTGTTGCTCCATGCGTCCAATTTTATTCCTGTCGCTTCGATTGACCCTTTCGTTACGCCCTTGGTCTATACTTGATACAAACAATGGTCCTTTGGAAGTTGAGCCCGCTCAAGTTGCTCTTGGTTATCACCACGTTGATCGTCATTAGTCTGTTTATTCTGGCCAATTCTGATATTCAGAATGACGGGCTACAGAATACAGTATTGTCTCAACTTCAAGGTCAGTCTTATTTGTCTATTTTCTCTTTCTTTGGTGGTTGTTGATATGAATCATTGAAATAGACCGCTCAAGCCCAGAGGCACCTACCCCGTACACTATAGTGACTGCAGCGAGCTCGAATCATTTTTGTCCCTTGTTGGCGTTCATATATGCTCTTCATGACACAGCAAATACCATGGCAGAGACGGAAAAACCAAGAGTGGTTGTTTATGATTTAGGTTTGAGTAGCGCCGAGCGAGCGAAGCTTGACAGCGTGGTCAGTCGAGGCTTTGCACATGAAATAATCACGTTCAATTATGCGCAATATCCTGGCTTCTGGAATATTCACCTTAGACGTGGGGAATATGCTTGGAAAACCGGGATTATCAATGAGGTAGCGGAGAAGTATGGGGGTATTGTGTTATGGATGGACTCTGGCAATCGGGTCACTCCTCAGTATCTCACACAAGTTGTGGAGTATATCAAAACGAACGGCTTCTATTCGCCTACAAGTCAAGGACAAATGAAAGATTTCACACATCCAGGATTGTTTGCTTACTTCCAAGATTCTGCAAAGCGATATGCCACCGTGAAAAACTGTAACGGAGCATTTATCGGGTTCGATACTCACAATAGTACAGTGATGAGCAAACTCATGAAGCCTTTTCTTGAATGTGGTTTGAAGCAGAAGTGTATTGCCCCGAAGGGATCCAGTAGAGCCAACCATCGCCAAGATCAATCGGTGTTCACTTATCTCGTCGTTTCCAACGGATGGCGTTGTCAGTGGGTCCCGATTCCTGGTATGAAGATTCACCAGGATCAACGCTGCCAGATAGAAATTGAGCGTCGCGAAAATCCTGACATTCTGGAGTACGTTGATTGAGCTAAGTTATGGCTTAGTATTGGATATTTCCTGTTAACTACGCATATCAATCCCACTTAATTTGCACTTCACCAATGTCAACTATTGTACTATACTCTATTAAAGAACTAATCGATCAGCATAAATATAATCATAATAAATGCAATCTCCCCGTCTTCCAATCAAAACGAATGTTTATATTTGTGATAAAGCAATCAACCAATCGCTATCCTCATGACGTACAGCATCCAAATATGCAGTGTTTCTGAATGATCCTAGGAAAGGATGGGTGTTTCTGGGTTGTAACAGCATCCAGTGTCACACATCTGATATGAAGGCAGACACGTCGGGGAAGCTCATTGGATAAGAGATGGAGTCTAAGCCAGGCTAGAAGTAGACTGATCTCAGTCGTAACAACCCCCGAGTAAACCCAACAGATCTCGGGTATCAATAGAAAAAGAAAGAATCAAATGTACACCAAGTATTCGAGGAATTACGACCCTGGATGCAAATTTACCAGGTGACCTACGACGACCAGGATTCTTTTTATTTCAACCATTCTTATTCTTCTGCCGTTTAGTACTTCCCTACTCTCAGTCACCTATCGTAACCATGGAAAAGTTCAAGGAGGTAAAAGTCAATTATTCCCCATCCTCCCAGTGTTCCTTCTTCTTGCCCTTCTAACGTTGACTTTCTTAGAAAATTAACTCACTTCGTGCTGAAGTGGATGCTGCCAACACTCGTGCAGATGAAGCTGAGTCTGCTCTCAAGAGGTTGAACGACAGTCAAAACGATCGTGACCAAGAAATCATCGGTCTTCAAAATAAGATTCAACTTCTTGAAGAAGAACTTGAAAAGGCCGAAGGAAGAATCCAAGATGCTAAGGTTTTGAAGGAAGAAGATGAGCAAAACCGTAACCACGGAGAGACTTTGATGAAGAAGATCAACCTCCTCGAGGCTCAATTGGAAACTGCAGAGAACAACTTGAGAGAAACCACCGAAAAGTAAGTGGAGAAACTCGTTTAACATGGATGGATTCAGCAGTTGTACTCATCCTACATTGCTTCTCTAGACTCCGTCAAGTGGACTTGAAGGCTGAGCAAGCTGAGCGTCGTGTTCAACAACTCGAGACTGAAAAGGTCGAGATGGAATCCAAATTGGAGGCTTTGGAAGAGCAATACCGCAATGTTAAGGCTGAACTCGATGAAACCTTGAAATCTCTTGAGGAGTTGTAAAATTCAAAATAGCCTAGCTTTTTTAATTCTTCTCTCGACACATCTATTGAGTTATTCCCTCAATCCAACCAAAGCCATCATCCTGTTCTCTTTCTATTTTCCCTTTTCCATCGCATTAAACCAGATTTCTAAAGTCTTACGAATGGTCTCGTCACCTGATCCATCAAATTCCCATTTCATTTGGGTAAATTAATTTTGATTTACGAAACCAAAGTAATATGCGTGCATTGTGAACTCTGTATTGAAACGAATCTTGTTTAGCCATTTCTGGTGACCAACAGAACCATTTACGTTCTATTCAACGTTAAGAGGATTAGGTTAGGTCAAGTTGTGGTATTCTAGGCAGCATTCTAGGTAAAATTGAGAACATATGTATACTAGGGTAGTATGGCTTGTGGGTTTTCTAGATTCTGGATTAGCAACCCATCTGGGCCTTCATTGCTCTCCGCTTGAGCACCTCAAACCTACACTGGTGGCTAGCTTGGATTATGGCGATGGTCACAGTGGCCATCACGTGAAATTCTGCGTGGTCACAATGGCCATCACGTGGGTTACCAATTAAGAAAGCCAGAGTGATCGGAAACCCCTCCCATCCTACACTTTCACTGACTCCAGTTCTAGGTGATTGATTAATCCATTATGATTAATCCGTTGATATTGATAGTAATTAATCCATCATTCCGTGTCGAAAATCGCCCGTCTACTCTTATTGGGTCATTGAATTGATACTTACGTTAAATGAGGTAGTAGTTCAGGCCTGGATCAAAGGTTAAAGCGCACTCGGGTAATATAGGTGGCATTATAAATGTTCTGCATCACCTACACGTATATTCATTAACATTCACACTCACACTTACACTCACACACACACACACTCACACACACACACACCCGTAACTATACTTCCAACCATTTCCAACACTAACTTTTAACTGTATTCTAAGCCAGTCAACCATAATATCTCTCCGTCTTTTGCATCATTATGCCTGCTTTTACTTCAGTTAGTAAACATCATAGTATGTTCGAACATACCTTCCCTTTGGAAAGGGTGAACCTCGTCGAGAGCGCTTGCTGTTTACGCACCACCTCACTGTATTACATAATTCGCGCGTTTATACTGTTCTTTATCGGCTTTTCCTTTGCACTTATCAATGACCAACTCGATGTACAACATAATATCACTCAATACCCGGACCCTGTCATTCGTCTCATGGTTTCTACACGTACCTGTGTTCTCTCGGGGTTCCTGGCAGTGGGGCTAGCTACGGCTTACTCGTGGTTCGACATGTACTACTTTAAGAGACCACACATGTTTTATGAAGATTGGACGAATTCCATTCGGTAAGATATTTTCCTGTGTAGAGTAACGTGTCTTCCGGTGTTAAAATTGTTTTCCCTTTAACCAGTTCACTTGGTGGCTTCCTTGGCTTACACTTGGTAGCTTCGGTAAGTGGTTTAATCCAACTCCTCAGAAGGACCCTTCACGTGTATTCAACGCATCCTTTATCTCTAGAAACTCACGATTCCCGATACCGCCGAGCTCACCGGACTATTCACCTTAGTGGCTTTCGGGGTTTGGTTTTTCTTTGATCACACTATTCATGGATTTGTGATCGCCCTCATCTCTGCCGTCATCGGCACCTTGTTCATATATACACAAGTATCCTACGGCATGTACCAGTGAGTCATTTTTTTGCTTCTCAAGTCCCTTTCTCGATTCAATGTATCTAAATTTCGATCCAAACTTAGTTTCACGCAACCGGATTTCTATGGACTTCGTATGGCAACACCGGTAAGTTTTCTTTGGTAATATTGGAGAATTTTGGCCAGATCATTTAACACACGTTGAACCATCTAGTGCCTTGTCTATTCCTACTGTATCTGTTTTGGTACTTTGGGTCGACAGATAGCCATTCTCCCAAGAGATTGGTATCCTAGATCTGCCTAGGTTTACTTTGGTTTCCCGTGAATTGCCGGTGTATTTTCGTTGTACCATAGTTTATGTAAATCTCGCCTCTTCACTCTCTGTATATGTTGATCCAGTGTCGTGATCATATGCGTCTATATCTGCATCTATTTCTGCGTCTATATTTATATCTTCATCCCTCACCTATATCCGTAGTCACCATAGCCATTACTACAACTACCGCCACCGCCATAACTATCATCCACAAAGTCACTTAGTAAATACTCATAATAATTCATGTTTTCTTGCATATTATCTTGACCAATCACATGAATCTTGAATGGTTTACCCATCACATACACATATCACATGTAAGAAAGAATAGGTTTACCATAGCCAATGAAATCCAATGAATAATATATGAAAGAAATTTTTATACATTTTGGTGAAATGGTAAATGGGTGGGATAGAGTGAGATCAATTGAAATTTCCCATGTTGTATGAATTGCGTAACTAAGTGAAGTGATGAATTTCCCCGCATTTAATATTGGTGAATTTCTTGGCTTTCCCGACCACGAAGGAATTTGGGCTCGGTTCCCTTGACGTAGATCGAGGTCCAAAGGTCTTCAAGTGGTGGTTCAGGGGATCCCTTAGCCGAGGCAACTTCCTCATCCACTTCCTTGCGAGCTGCCTTCTCAATTTCCTTGAGTTCTTCCTCGGTGGCAATTCCATCATCAACCAGTTTGGTCTTCAAACCGGTGATAGGATCTCTGGTACTACGCATACGTTGAATCTCCTCACGAGTACGGTAGGTGGTACCAGGATCGGACATAGAGTGACCACCATAACGGTAGGTATGCATTTCAAGAACAAGAGGGCCCTTACCAGAAGTGGTCCATTCGCGGGCATACTTGCAGGCTTGATAGACGGCGAAGACGTCCATACCATTCACCTTGATACCTGGAATGTAGTCACCACGCTTGAAATAGTCGGTACTGGCACTGGATCTCTTAGCAGAGGTACCCATACCGTACAAATTGTTTTCACAAACGAATACCGCGGGTAAATCCCATAGTTTGGCCATGTTGAATGCTTCAAAAACTTGCCCTTGGTTGGCAGCACCATCTCCGTAAAGTGAGAAAGAGCAGGAGTCTTCCTCGGTATACTTCGAGGTGAAGGCAAGTCCAGCTCCAAGGGGAACTTGTGCACCGACAATACCGTTACCACCATAGAAACGATCGGCAAACATGTGCATAGAGCCTCCCTTACCGAGAGAAACACCATCTTTACGACCCATCAATTCTGCGATAATGCTCTTGATAGAACTACCTCGAATCCAGGTGAATCCGTGACAACGGTATGAGGTGATGATATGGTCTTTCTGAGAAGCGGCTCTTGCCATGCCAACTGAGACGGCCTCTTGACCGGTACACAAATGGCAGAAGCCACGGATCATCTTGCTTTTGTAAAGAGCGTCAGCGGCCATTTCTAAACGGCGCATCACGTTCATTTGACGGTACATATCTAAAAGCTCTTCCTTGGAGAAGGAAACTTCATGGGCGGGAGCTTCGCAGTTGAAGGTAACAAAGTCCTCCTCTTGAAGTTTGAAGTTATGTTGTTGGAAAACTGGGGTACCAGTACTGAAAGAACGGGTGGCCACCGAGGTAAAGGCTCTGGAGGCGGTTGGGAGGCGAATAATTGAACGAAGCATTGTGTCAGAGTAAAGAATGACGAACAGGGCTCAATTAAAGAAATCAATTGAATATAAAGGGTATCACAGGGGTTTGTTCATTTGATTGCTTAAAATTTTTCCCCTGACAGTTTGGTGGTTTGATTTGGGTATGACCCAAAAGTAACCTGGGGGAGCTCAGGGTGACCACTTTAGAGAAAGCTGGGTCCTTCACGAAACCCTACCGTGAACGGGTTTCTCGAAGAGTGTCAAGCCTATGTACTCCATGGGAATATCCACGCTCTTGGAGACTTGAGTTGACTTGGGGTTTTGATAGATTGGTAACGATTGTTGACAGCTACAGTTGACATGTTCCCAATCTACTCAGCCTCTCTCGAGGGACCTTTATTTGTGGGGATTCTCCAATTCTGTGTAGCCTTAATTGTGTAAATTGGGGGTGGTTGCCACCTTCGCCACTTTTGATTATTCATCATTTCGGCTGTATCAATGAGGCTTGGGGTAACCGTAACTATCGGTCTTTTAACGGTCTTCGGTAAATCTTTCGGTCTGAAAGAAGCGGTATCTTGATTTAGACATGACTATTGTCACCCCAAATAAGGAAATAGCACTGAATCAGTATACTTACTAAAAGCACACACTCACCAGAGTTTATGAGAATTGGTATTCGGTATAAGCTCGACTACCGCCTCGACTACCGCCTCGACTACTGCCTCAATCATTGCCCCAATCACCGCATTTATCAATATTGAATTGCGTTACAATAACATCACACGCTTTTATATGTCTGAGATAGCTACCGATAGGTCAAGATCTTGTCACACGTCAACTTGCCACTCGGCTTCTCTTCGTGATGGAGCAAAGAAATGATTTGAGACATCTCATTGTGGCAAATAAAAGAATAATTGATGTAACATATAAAGTGGAAAATGCCCGCTCAGATCAATTTCATATTCAATAGACATCCTCGTAAAGTACCAGCTGGGAAATGAGAGTAGTAAGAGTAGAATAGCATTAATACGTAGCTCAAAGTTCTAGTACTATTCCCACCTTTTTATCGATGGAGTTAGCCCCTACCCGTACCAACTCTTTGTCTCACTTTCTGCGAGGAACGGATACCTTTCGTAGATCTAGAATTATATTACTTGTCGGATGGTTGACTCCAATATGCC
Organism: Basidiobolus heterosporus B8920; assembly: GCA_000697455.1. Classification (NCBI taxonomy): domain Eukaryota; kingdom Fungi; phylum Basidiobolomycota; class Basidiobolomycetes; order Basidiobolales; family Basidiobolaceae; genus Basidiobolus; species Basidiobolus heterosporus. Next base: position 12,823 of record JNET01030223.1, on the reverse strand, counting down.
TCTTGCTAAGCTTGGCTCCGTTTATTGGGTCCTTTCATCTAGACCGGGACATTAATCTTGTGACCGAGCCTACTGGTGTGTATTTAGTTACCAGACTACTCTAATTCTTTTCTCTGTCTTGACTAAACCACTTCCACCTTGACTATAAAGAGGTCACCTTGATTCTTGGGTTAGCCTTACTGTTTCACCTAACCGCATACTGCGCTATGCTATGTCGTTTATGGGAGCATTGGTTACTTCTCTCTACCAAGATCGCAGGCGTAGGCATGTTCTTTGATGGTATGATTGTTTCTATTTTTTAGTTCAGCCCATTCGAACGATAACTTGCCCCTTAATGTATACCTGGAATAACCGATTTTTCTTTTTTTAAGGAATACTACACTTGGTGGCGGTAATTGTGATCGCGACCATGGAGAAATTTGACCAAATTGAATATACTTCCGACTTTGTGGCAACCATCATTGAATGCTGTCTTGCTTTACTTGTGTCTGGGCTACTTGTGTTCGATTTGAGACGTACTCAGGATTATGCTAGTTGCGGTTGGGAGAATTTTCAGAATTACTACCAAGCTCTTCAAATCTTACTAAGAAATTGGGGCGATTTTAGGATGTGGCCTGAGTCATCGTGCGCGTATTTTAATCATAGTGATTATGGTGGCTGCTTGCTGGGCTGGACTGGGATCCATTGTATACAGTCTGGTAGAGGGTTGGCCCTATACAAGTGCCCTGTTCTTTTGTCTGGGTAAGTCAGAGCACAAGTGTATTCTGAAGGTGGTCACTAACTGTGCCGTAATAGAAACCCTAGCCACTATAGGATTTGGCTCGCACGTACCAGAAACGACCGGGGGAAGAATCTTCATTTTCTTTTACGCAACACTTGCTATCATGGTGATGGGGTTTATGTTTGCTGGAATCAAAGTGTCTGTATCAGAAATGATCCACTACAAATCCTTAATGAAATTCGCCAAGAGTTTGGAGAAAGGCAGAGAGGAAGCTCTGTTGGATCCGAACTTCACTGCGTACAGAGCAACGACTGTCTTGTCTTTGAAAAGATATAAGACTTGGGATGATCTGGGGAAAAAGCTGATTGAGGAAAAGGAAACCGAAATGAAGAAACAGCTGTTTTTCGCTTCATGCGCAGCCATTTTGTTTTGGTATGTGGTGCACACAATCATCTTGAATGGCCTATCTTTTGGCGCAACATCTTGAATAACCTACCTTTGACAGGGTGTTGGGAGCAGCCATCTTTTGTATTACCGAACACTGGAGTTATATCAAAGCTCTTTATTTCTGTTTCGTGGCGTTTACTACCATTGGTACGTGTTGTGATTAAATAATGCGGATTCTGGATGAGTAGTGAAATTGATTGGCTAGGTTATGGAGATATTGTTCCCGAAAGTGCAGTTGGTGCGCCGATATTTATTGTGTACGTGTTCTTGGGAGTTGGGACAATGACTTATCTAGTATCCATCGTCATCGAAAATTGGTCCCAACATATCGGCAAAGTTGAGCTTCGTGCAGCCAAGAAAAAGAAAAAGTTCAAGCGAGGAACTCCAATTGTTCGTATCTCAGCGGAGCCAGCAAACGAGGAGCAGGAAAGCACCGAGGATACGTTAGAGTCGGCAGTCAAGGAGCTTATTCAGGTTGCAAAGCAGTTTGATGAGCACATGAAGTTAGGTCTTGATCCATCGCTAGTGCAGGCTGATATCCCATCCACGCCTAGTGTGGGAATTCCACGAACCAGAACCATCGGATGGGATCTACCGCCTCAAGATTCCTCAGAGGAGGACCCTCGGCCGAAATTGAGCATCAGTCCCAGGCTGGATGTCTTCTTGTTGGATAGCTACCAACAAACGTTGAGTGGGCTAATTGAGCTTGGTGAGAGTATTGACAATGGAGACTCATCAGTGGCTCCCCCAAGGCCCTCTCTCGGGGATGATCATGATTCAGACAAGACTGTGGTGTCTTCCAGAAAGGCGAATGCCAAGTCATCACGTGCATCGAACAGTGACTCATTACATGTAAATTTTTTGTAATTCTAGTGATAATAGGAGCACCAGTTGTACCCGTTCAGACTCACTAAAATAAATTCTGATCTTAATCCTAACCCATGTGTATCATCTGACCTATATATCATACTGTTACGTTTCATTCAACCATACCAGACACCAAGATGGCCAGCAAACTAGCAGCCGATTGTATCTTTTGTAAGATCATACAAGGAGCTATACCCTCTTCTAAGATCTTAGAGACCAAACTAAGGTAACCATTTCTTTTACACTTCAAAAAGAAAGGTTAGTTTTTAACCCGGTTCGGTTGGTTTAGTTACGCCTTCTTGGACGTACAACCCTTATCAAAAGGACATGTGGTAAGCTCTAGTCAACTTCACTCTCGTACGCTATGAAAACCTGAGCCTAGTTGAAACTTACTTTGCTTTTGTACGCGCACTTGTCGGCACCTTTAGTTGGTCATACCAAAATGTAAGTAATAGTTATATATGATATCCACTTCAGTTAACTTCTTGGGAAGAACATTTAAATAACCAACTCGAACTCAAACCGGAATATTTCTTTAGATCATGCACAGTTTCTTCACCAAGTTCCTGACGAACATTTATCGGAAATACTACCGGTGACTAAGAAGATAGCTAGCGCATTGGGTGCAGAGAATTACAATATTTTACAGGTGAATTCAGTGTGAGTTAAGCTTATTTAAGGCTTACCAAGCTAAACAATACTTGCATATTTTCTATGTACTCGCTGTGAACTACTCGTAGAATAATGGAAGTCTTGCACATCAGGCAGTAAACCATGTTCATTTTCATATCATCCCAAAGCCTAGTAAGGAGCAGGGGCTCGGTATCGATTGGAATGTTCAAAAGCCTACACAAGAGGAGTTGAGTCAGACTTTAAAAGAGATTAAACAAACCATGAATCTTTCTGATATTTAAGGAGGATTTATTTATAGGAAGATTTGAGTTGACTAAATGGAAATGAAATGAAACATTATAGTATTTATATGGATGAAGCTAATAAATCTAGGAGAAACATGATGTTCACCTAGGTGCTAGGGGTGACGGGATTCCCAGCATTTTTCCATCCGTTAAAACCACCTTGTAGACTCTTGACCTTGTAACCCATTCTTTTTAAACTTTCTGCCGCCAGTATAGAACGATATCCACTGGCGCAGTAAACCACAACATCATTAGTGATGGGAACGTTCTTCTCGATATCTTTTTCTAATATACCACGAGATAAACAGATCGCCCCGGGGATGATCCCTTTTTCTAGCTCAGAGGTCTCCCTGACATCAACAATCTGGACTTTGGGTGATTTAAGGGAGGATTTCAATGTAGTGGAGTCAATCTCCTCGATCTGTGAGTGATCTTTGACTAAGTGAACGAATTCGGAAAATTTACTTTGGGCTGAACCCTGCGTTTGGAGGAGGTGGAGTTAGAAATGGTCTCATTGAATTAATTTAAATCCAATCTTGATCCTACCGTGGTAAGACTACGAATGATTCCGCAGGGATTTGACTAAGATAAAAAGAAGTTGTTTAGAAAAGACTGACTCGATTTTGTCTATACATTCTGGACTGATACTAACCTTGGAGAGTGCTTGGAATGAAAGCATAATGAAATATTCTGTTGTCTTTGGCAACTCTCCTTTCTCTATTTAAATGGGTTTTTTTGTTGTTGGTGGATTCATTGGGCCAAATAGTAATGCTAGAATGATGGTGAGAAACATTCACTCAAAACTGGTCACTTGTCTAGGTTCGGAGAGGGAAATCCCACTGGATTCACCACGAATGTTATTACGAATATTCACTACGAACTCAATCCATCCGGTCCACGTTCTGTCAATCACCTTGCTTTGGCAATTCGGGTAAACTAATCATCGAGCCTCATGCATTAAGTAATGAATCTCCTAATTACCGTTCAATTTACTGACTTTGGACTAGTTTGTAACTTATTTTGGGAACGAATCACGTATTGAATATCCGAACTTGTACTAAAACGCCATCACTAATTTAATAATTAAGTTGAATCATCAAAACTGTATTCATCAGGGAAAGTTGGGGGGGGAATCGTATAAAGTAGGAATGGAATGAATTATGTTACAAAATGGGGATTCGTCTGAGGAGAATGGTGGCTTGCGAACACGTGCGAAATAAGCGAAGTGTGATTGAACAGATGGTTTGGAGGAATAAAGGAGTGGAACATTGGGAAATACTGTGTAATGGAGCGAACTAAATAGCAGGTAAGAGAATGGATTGAAGGAACGAGAGCTGAGTGCACGGATTTCGATCTTCAGGGATTATTGGCAAGGGAGCCGAATTTTGACAAGAATTGATTGTAGGTCCTTTGGAGCCAACAGATATATCAATGGTTATGTACAGAGTGTCAGAAGTGTACAAATCAGAAACGTAGCATCACTTACCATTTCTGTGAACCGTATCGCTTACAAATCATCTTGATGTCGTTCACTCGGTGCGTATATCTTGATAAAAAGGGTTATGGAAAATAGATTGCTTAATTGATCAAATTGGAATTCTGCTTTCAAAAGGATACGGGTGTCGGTAAAGTGAGTTGGGGGAGTAGATGGCATAGCGAGAAGCATTCAATGCAGTCATTCTTATCAGAGGGGCCAGTATCGAGCCTGGCAAGACCATTCCGTCAAGTACCGGGCCGAAGAGTAGAATCTAGGTGCATGCCAAACAACGCTTAGCTTGCGCATCAGCCAACAACAAATGAATCTATAAGACTAACCTCTGAATCACGAAATATATCGATGCCATACAAACCGTTGGAGGTGGGTGTAATGATAATCTGAACGTTACCAAAGTCCCCACCAATGGTCTTCCTTCGATATTCCCGATGGTGTTCGTTCCAAACGATATGAACGTGATCATTCCCTATGTGCCGCTTCTGAAGAATTATCAGCACAAGTGACACCATCTGAGCTATGTCCATTCTCTACGAACCTTTTTCAGCTGCTTAGTGTCATTAGGATCGGTTGGGATTCGAGTGGCATCATGGAACATCATTTCTACACTTGTCGAAGAATAGTAAATCGCTGTCTTTCCTGTGGTAGAGTTTCTTTCCAAGCCCCCTAGATATCCTTTGTGCGTTTCTAGCACAACTTCTTGACCAAGCTCGTGAAGAAATTTCTCGTAGGCTGGGCTTCCTCGGGAATTGGACAAAATGCTGCTCTCATCCTCTTGTCCAGGGCCAACATAAAGCACTCCTATTTTGATGGTTTCCCGCCTAGGAGGATGGAGATAAGTAAGTTCAGCATGAACTAGAAATATCAGAAATACCAAAAACATTACCCGGGTTTTTTGTCAAGTCCTCTTATATCCCTAGTCAAAGAACTAGTAGGACTAAGGAGCACGAATGATTCTTCTCCGACTAAGCTTTGATTCAACATTCCTAGCTTGCTTAATAGGAGAGTCTTTCGACGCTGGAGCGTGGATGCTCTCTCGGGTCGATAGGTAGCTTCAGAAATATCGTCGATCACTGGATCAGATGTTGCATTTAGAGAATCATGACGAACAGGTAAAGAATACATAGATCCTTCGCTCCTATCACTAAGCCCATTGTTAGCCAATATAAATAAGTTCGGGGATTGGAATTTACCTCGTTGGTTGTGAAGGGGATCCTTGAGTTTCGTGCTCTAAAATTGGAGCATTTGGTGCATAATATTCATTAGAAGGCGAATGATGAGTGCATGCTTCATTCAACGTTGGTTCAACTTTATCAGCAACTGGTCTACTTGGCCTGGAAACAACAAGGTTTAATATCTGAATCTTCCATTAAAATTGCTGATGAGAACTAACAGTTTGGGTCTGTCTCTTGAAGACGCATCAATCGGAACTTCATGAATATCGGGGCTCACATGTTGCTTCGGCAGATTCTCCGGTACATCGGGGAGCGCTGCTTCGCGGAATACTTGCGGGTCCCATTGGTAATTTCCGGTCATGTTGCGGGCCAATATCTTCACGCCTTAGGGATACGACGATTAGTATGTCGAAAACAAACTCTTTAAAGTTATCAGGATTACCCTCGTTGCTATCCGGCGATCCTATCAAAGTAAGCAGCGTGTTGTTGTTGTAAATAAAGTATGCAACATCTTCTTCGTTCACCTGGGTGGTCGTTGTGACCTCAGCAACTTCCGAGGAGAAGACCCCTTGACCCGCCGCTTGACTACTGTAGTAGTTCAATAGATGCACAAGAATGATTTCTCCCGATTCCTAATGATCTCCGAGTGAGTGACCCTTGATTGAATGCTTGTATATAAACATATACAAGTATAAACAACTGACCAGAATGATGTTCGGCGAGGACTTGTCTTCCGCACTGTTAGCTTCCCCTTTTTGAAACATCGTCTTGACCAGGTTGGACGGTTTGAAAAATGGTTGAGAAATCTTTTCAAAATGGGTGTAGCCTTTGGCCAGTGGCGTTTGTAGGTCGAAGTCGCACTTTTCTGGTGGATTCATGTGGATCGCTTTCTCCAATGTCGCAAAGATCATTTGTCTCAGTCCGGAGTGTGCCATGATCTCTGAAGGTGAGCACATAATCCACTCCAATAAGCAATAAAAAAGCTTGGCAACGACAAAGCCTATTGTGTGGAGACAAGTTAGAATATCTTGCGTTGGTCGCCATCGTCTGTCCTTACCAGTCTCTGAAATCGTCTCAACGTCGATTGTCTTGATATGCTCATTGATGGCTGCGACCAAATTACCAATGATGTCGTACAAGAGTCCCTATGCATGCTTAATGTTTAGAGCTAGCTTTTGCTACGAAAATAGGGACTTTACTAACTTGATCAAGGCCACGCAACCGGTCAACATAGCTGGAGAGTGTGTACAAGCACTCGATAGCACTGATCGCTACTGAATGTACATGGCAATACATGTGGTCTAATATTGTTTGGATACACTTCTGAATCAACACGGTGGACGGGCTAAATAGCAACATGATATCAAGGTTAGTTTGATTTGGTTGGCAATAGATGGAATCGATATGGATACAACTTCGGATTGGAGATAAGCTCATCAAATGCCATCACACAAACCCCGTTAATTAACATGGTGTGGGTTTGCGCGGTTTTTGTCGAAAGACCGTTCAGTTTTCTTGTCTCGGAAATGCTGGAGAAGAGCACGTATGTCAGCTCGTTTTTAAGCTAAACAACGGGAGTTAGTAAGAGGTCAGCTGGATAAATGCTGGTACAGAAGCTACCTTGTCAGCATCGACATATTCACACGACTCCAGGTTTATGGAAGAGTTGCTATTAGCCAACACGTTTGGAATACGAAGTGCAGGAAAGTGATTGGGGAAACACAACAGTGACAAAAAGATTGTAGCCGCATTTTGACACATCGGCTCGTTCACATAATGCGACATATACCTCGCACTGGAGTGCAACTTGTAGAAAAAACATACATATTAGCCATTGGTAATATGAAAGAGTGTACGGGGAACACGTACTGTTCGTTTGATCGTGGTTAGAAATGGCGGGATTACAGTAGGGCATCCAGGTAACGACAATCCAAATAGTTTTCGACAGTTTAAGAAAAGAACATGATGCAATTCATTGTCTTTTATACTTAGTCCCTATGTGCCGTAAAATCGGTTATTGTTTATGCAAAAGCATGAGCTCATGAATTACAAACGTACCCGCAATAAAATTCGGTAAAATTGTGAGTAGTAACTCTCTTCTACTCCATCTTGATGTAGACGACAAAGCATCCTACAAACACATCCAAAAGATACAAGATAACTCTCCCGATAAACACTGCAATGCCCAAGAAGCAAAGGAACCGGTTAGTAAGAGACGAAACATGAGATGTAGACCAGCTTATTCTTACGAAGACATCTCCGATGCTTGAAAAATCCAAGGAACGAGCTCGAGAAGATCGGGCTTGCAAGGTGAATCAAAGGGCTGTTCAGTACGAATCTAAAAGATAGACGCACTTAGCATATCTGGTTTGAAGTGACCCGCTCTAAATACTTGCATGTGAGTTACCTGAGCTAGCATATCCCACACTTCCACTAAACAACGAATAGCATTGCTGTGTGCGACAGGCTCCTGAAAGGAATAGATGTAAGCTTGTATTGAGACCGAGTCGAGTGTTACTTCACTTTACGTACTGCAATATGGTTAGGATTTCCTAGTAAGTAAAGGAAATGCTTCCATGTAGAAAATATGCTATCTTTGTCCCAGTTCAATGTCATCAAATGTGTGAATCCCGAGTCCTCGATATTGGCAAATTCCAAGGTAAGTCTGTGAAAGGAAAGCTTGTGAATGGGATATTTTTTGGCATTGCTCGAATGGTGCATACCTTCGATTGATCGTAGCGGAAGGCTCGGTTTCTTGATCCTTGAGCAGAGGAAAGATCAACGACTACAATTGATGTGAGGATTAGGTCAGCATTGTCCATGCCAATTGAGAATGGTCTTCACGACAAACCTTGAATGGGGCGAAATTCTCATTAAGGTTACTATTCGAGTCCAAATTGAATAGCCTGATGTGTGAAGAACTTCGGCTTATACCACCTTCTGCGTCACTTTTGCCCTTTCTTACATCGCTAGATATCCCCGAAGTGTGGCTATACATTGTGAGGGTAGCATCATCGCAATCATTGGTTTCTGTGACACAGGACGCAGTCTTAGTAGACTTTCGGACAACGACGCCCCCACTTGTAGGCCTTTGTAACCGGGCTCTCCTTGGCTGTCTCGTGAGCTCGCAGTTTAACCCATAATAGACTTCACCAAGTATCCTGGTGAGCTGGTTTAAAGCACTCTATTCATTTCCCAGTCGAAGGGTCAGTGAAAAGGGAACTTTCAATAGGCCACGATATCAAAAGGCCACTTACTCTCCATTGATCAACAATCTGAATCCATTTGGACGTTTTCAGAATCTCGACTGTTAGTTTGCTCCAAAGCCTCTGATTACGAGACATGGATCGGGCCCAGACATAGAACAATGTCTATACAATGAAAATGTCAGACCAGCGCTGCGAAATCACCTCGTTCGGTGGTAGCTACTTACCTCGAAGAAATACTCCACCAAGTCATCAGAAAGATAAGAGTCCGGATCTTCCTGAGCTTTAGCAGAGTAGACAATGAAAGAATTGATGAGTAGAACCAGCAATGTTTCCCTACAATTACCATGGCCTTTCTTAGCATTTGATCATTCACAACATAAGCGACAAGAAGTGGGCTTACCATGTCTCGTCCTCTAGCTGAATAGTTCCGTTCTGGGAAACTGCCCTGAAAATAGACAGCACCTCCCTGATGAGGATCTCCTCCTTGAAATTATTGTCATAGCATTCAAATCCAGTTTCGAGAACCGATGTCAGCATGCTAAAGTATTGCCTTAGATAGCCATTGGCTTGAGCGAATGAACCACTCTCTGGCTGGCCTGCGAGTTTGTCGTTACGTCTTAGAAATGAGGGGCGTTCGTTCTCCTGACAGATGCAAAGTCTGTAAGCAAAAAGTTGCCGATAGTTGAAAACTTCACTCTACTTACTCCGCTCAGCATCCAAACCGCTAATACGTACGCTGCACCGCGTGCACTCTCCAAATTCTGCCTATCATGGATGGGCAGAGATAACGCATTGGCAATAATGTCGTGTATAAACTCTCGGTTGTCCTGTGATCCCAAGATGATGGTTTTCAAAATTGGGCATGCAGGTGAGGTTGTGGTTTGAGGATTTCCTTTTAGTTCATCCACACAATGCTCGACCAAGAAGCCTACTAGTTTGTGCAGCGCAGACGGAGGGCAAGTGGGAAACCCGAACGCTATGAAGGTCAAACATTAGCATTAGAACCTTCAAGACTTCACTAAACGCTATTAACCTTGGTCTTTGGGTACATTGATCAACCCGACTCGTTTGGCGCACCGTGGAAACAGTTTTACCAAGTAATGCTTTTTGAACAATTCGAACATGAATTTGGCCGAGGCGTAGGCTGCATCGATCCCAACTCCAACCGCTACACCGCTTTTGATATCGTCTGTTTCAAGAATCCTCATTTTGTCGCATGGTGGGGTTGAACCAGCAGCCACATGTGCGAGATAAGTGATGTTTTCGAGAACAAGCTGAATCGACTCTCCTACTTCGGATATCTGAAGAAACTGGGTGGCTGGATAGATGGGGATGCTACTAGGGTCACCAATCGATACCTGGTCTAGAACTAGGTCTGACCGTCCTACTTCTTGAAGGAATATAGTAAGTGGGATAGCATTCCGGTACAGCTCTTGGATGTCCGCTGTCTCTGACGTTTGCACATTGATCCAAATCAAGAGTAGCTGTAACCCTATCTCACGAAGTTTATGACAATTATTACTGCTCAGAACTTGAGTCAGTATATTTGCTATTAACAAAATCATCAGTACAAGGATTTGCTTTATGACCATAGCAGCTCGTCGAAGTTTACCTATTTCGTCTTGGTGCCAGCCTTGCCGAATTCTATCGGGCAACAATAGGAACAGCTTGCGTAAAAGTATCAAAATCTTAATTAGGGTCACCATATCCTTTGAATTAAAGGAAGTAGGCCTCTCTGAGCGCTCTAAAGGGTTAAGTAGATTGTTAGTTCAAACTAGAGAAAACCAAGAGAAACAAGCCTACTTCTAATTTTCTCTGCTTGTGTAATGAAAGAGTTATACACTGCAGAATATATCTTGTCTGCGTGCTCTTGGAAAAATGCTTCTTGATCTAAGTCGTCAGCCAGTTCTTGGGATAAACAAAAAGTTCATTAGAATCAACGGCGATGCTTTGTTTTGTGCTTTTGTGCGCCAAAAGTCTATAAAGTAACCCTAGTGAAGATTCAAATATAGCATACCAAGAAGATTCCAAAGTGCTAATAAACGAGGTCTAGGCTTATTACGTTCGTCAAAAAAAGGTTTGGCTTTTTTCAGTAGCTTTTCCAAACGATTTTCTGGTGTGAGTGGTGTTGGGTCTCTGTCTCTCCCGGTGAGCATCCGAGTAAGATTAAAGCGATTAGTAATATTTGGAGCGACGTGAATCGATTCTGGCTCCTGGGTAGAATTATTAGTAGGCGTGGAAGGCTCAGGTCTATGAGTAGTAGAGTTCGGTTGGTGTGGTTTTTTTCGATTAAAAGGCCTTCGAATAGAGAGACGAGAGGACATGGGAGATAAGTATAATAAAGAATTCATGAGGAAGGGAAAACTCCCAAGCAAGAGAAATCACTTGAGAGGCTAAAATAGAGTTCAATAATATTAAATAAGAAATTAGAGGATATATATCTAACAAAAATAACTGAGACAAAGAGAAAGAATTCTGCAAGGTGCAAGATAGTTTCTATTATAACTTTGACACGTCCCAACTATTTACAACACTGACAAGGTCAATGAATTAAAATAAGTGCTCAGTCACACCTGTGTTCATGACAATATTAGCAAAACGAAATACGATAATATAATCAAGTTCATTCCAAAACATAAGCACCTTTGCCATCCTATCAGGCAACACCACTTTGTTTAAAAAAGTAAACATAATTTATACCATAATATTGGTAGGTAGTCCTTAGCAACAGCGCGTCTGGCGGGCCCAACCCTAACCCTAACCCCCCCCTATATATTGATGTGATTGCGCACAGTAAACCTCACACTCATACTCCCCAAAAATAGACGTACCCTGACCCTGATTGGTCCCTCCGATCATAATACTTTTGAATCCCTCGTCCAATCATTTGAGAAAATACTCGGTCATAGCGTTGACTATAAAGGAATATTCCTATTTACTGCCCATTGCCTATCTCCTTGACTTTGTTCTTGTTCTTAGACAACTTGTTTATTTCTTCCATAAGCCGTTCAAGTCTCTATTTTAGTATAAAACTGGCAGAAATTAAATATTATGTTCATGATTCGTGCGGTATGATCAGGCTCTGGATTGCATTGATGGATACTATTATGCGGATGCTGAATTCAAGTGCCTGTTAGCGCTACTTTCATGGCTGGTTTTCTTGGAGCTAGCCCAGGTCCAACCAGGTGAAAGTGAGTGGACTCTAGAGTCTTCGCTCTTCTTTCCCCCTTTCAAGTCTTTGGCCAAAGCTTCAAGTTGCGCCACGCACATCTTGGATTCGATTGCCCCTAAAATATACAGTGGTTAGAATATGCCCTTAACTATGGTTAGAGAAACCCTTACATTTGGTTTGAAGTAGAACTTCTGGGTTTAGCCCAAAGACAAAGTTATTGTAGACGCAGGTAAAAAGGACAAGAGTTGCTACGGCACTAAACATAGTGTATCCAGCACCATCTTCGAAAGCTTTGGCAATCTTGCTTGGCTGCTGGTAGATTCTTATAGAAACCAGGACTGTCCACCAGGTGAGCATAAACAAATTAAGCGTAATCTCTGAAAGCATCAAAATCTTAAAAGCTACACCATCTGGAAGCGCCACGCAATCGCTGAACTTCCCTACCATACTCTTTAGAGTGAGGGTAAACATGACAATTCCGCCTAGTTTAACCACTTGAAGCAGAATGGTTAGCATACCATAGACATGGCGTAGTGGGGTAACGGAGAAGCAACGGTATCCCATGATACTGGTTGCCAATGCGGTACTTATATAGTAAAATACACCGTTGAAGTATCCCTTAAAGTGACAGTCTGTTGCGAAAAAATAATCGCTGACACGACATAGATGGCACGCGACTCCACTAAAGCTTTCGAAGACATTGGCTATAAAGCATTTGTTGTTTGGAAATTTACGATACAGTTGAAATGACCGATATGCATTGCTAATATGAACCATTAAAGTAGCAGAGAAAATCAACATGGCCATGTTGGTCATGGTGTAC
>JNET01030215.1:0-65138 GCA_000697455.1 Basidiobolus heterosporus B8920 | reverse complement strand
GAATTTCAACCAAAAATACATCAAATCATATCAGATAATCACTGTCATATAAGCAAAGAACTAAGTACACAAATAGTTAGGTGGTAAACTAACATATTCCAATAAATAACACCAAGAGATATTTCAAGCCAGAAATCTAGTATTTACACATGCTAAATGATGGTTAGTGCTTAAAGGAATCGTGTGCTTAGAATTATCAAGGTAAACATGCATTCAGCTACAAAAGAATGGCCGAAATTTGGAAATTGGTCATCTTGTACAAATCAGTTATTAACAAATATTACATAATGACGATCACCTAATGATTTGCAATGTAAAAAAGGACACTATCTCTCCACGGTAATCCCATGATATGATTACACACTGCCGTGATTAATAATAATATAATTTTCCCGATACATGTCCGTTTCGTTTTCATGAGAATTACTGCTACGTGATATCACAACTCGTCTGGCCTTGAGTTTAGGACGCGACAGGCTTTAACTTCTAGAATCGATGGAGGTGGGGAGAGGTCGCAGAAAGGGCAACTCAAGCATGGTGTCAGTTGCTTCCTTCAATTTTTATAGTAAATGTACCATTAGCATACGTACACTGCATACACACACTAGGATACTCCGTCTAACCCTTCATGCCTTGATCGATGCGATGGACGATGTTGGGGTGACGTGATCATTCTGGCGAATCTTTCATTTGGTAATGAGCCTCAGGTGACGTGCTTTCGGGGATCATTATATAAATTGCTAGCCACTGTCGTTTCCCTCACTTCACTTCACTATGCGCGGCTCTACTCTTTTCGCGGCAAAACGCCTTTCCATTGCTACCAAATTCACTCCAGCTATAGCAAGGCCAATTACCACCCATTCTTCTACAGCAACCATGGCCGCAAACCGCCGACTAAATCCTCTACTCAGGTTTACCAGTTACGCAGTGCCTCTGGCCGCTATGGGAGGTACGTTTTAAGTGATCTTTTTACCCTTTGATAGGAATGATTCAATGAACCATCATCATTCTCTAGAAACAAATTCATGGCGACTCTGTCTAACTCATTTCTACTTTAAACCCACACCAGTGGCTTTCTATCAATACTCTACTATCGTTGAGAATGCAGGAAACGAAACAGCCGGTTTAAAGAAAGCCTTGGATCCCAATCAATTCATGGATTTCAAACTCAAGGAGATTAAAGACATTAATTATAATACGAAACGATTCCGTTTCGAGCTTCCAGAAGGCACCGTTCTAGGAATGTCGGTGGCATCATGTATCATGACTCAAGCACCTAAATCCGACGGTTCTAAGGATATGGTCGTACGTCCGTATACCCCCACTTCTGATGAAGATTCCCCCGGTTTCTTTGATTTGGTTATTAAGAAATATAACGGTGGTCCGATGTCAGAGCACATTCATAGCCTCAAGCCAGGGGATAAACTTTCCGTCAAAGGGCCATTCGCCAAATATCCTTATCAAGCCAATACCCTCAGTCATGTGGGAATGATTGCTGGTGGTACTGGGATCACCCCCATGCTACAAATACTAAGGAAGATCTTCAAAAACCCTGAAGATAAAACTAAGGTGACTTTGGTCTTTGCCAATGTGACTGAAGAAGATATCTTACTTCGTGAGGAGCTGGATAAACTTGCTCAAGAGCATAAAGGACAGTTGGAAATCCGGTATACTTTAGATAAGCCACCAAAGAACTGGACTCAAGATCAAGGTCGTGTAGATAAGGAAAAGATTCAAAAATACATGCCTAAACCTGCCAAGGATACCATGGTATTCGTTTGTGGTCCGGATCAAATGGTTGCTGGTATCGCAGGTGCCAAGAATCCTGATAAATCACAAGGAAAGGTGGAAGGTATTTTAAAAGAGTTGGGTTATTCCGAGAACAATGTTTATAAATTTTAAATGATTTATTCAGAGAAATAAATAGTACACTGATTCCAATGGATTTCCAGGTTGTTTAGAGAATCATAAATATACAGGTGACTGACGAAATTTAGCTATCGTATAGGATGAATGAAGAAGGCGTATACCTCGAATCCTCTATCATAGCAGCTCTTCCATCAAGGTACCCTTACGCTTAGCCCAGTGCCGCCATATTAGTTAATCTTTTGGAGATACAGCCTACCCAATTAACGTGTAGTATTGAGTGATCATTGACGATTTCGCATTTCACGTAATCGCCTCAAGCGTTGTTGATCTGCATACGTAAACACTGGTGGATCAACAATGAGTGGAACTTGTTGCATAGGTTCCGAGGAGTGTGAATATTTAGCTTGCTGCGTAGATTTTTTACCAAGACGGTGATCATCATAGTTCGGGTTTAACGGTTGCCGAGAATCAGAGGATTGAAGATTAATTTTCTTATGGTTTTTGTATTCTTCGTGAATTCGAGGGGCCTCTTTGGGATGATTATTGGTTTGTTGAGTATTATGAGGAGGAAAGCGACTCTTTTTTGTGATCTTTGAGGTCGTTTGTTGTTTTTGACTATGAGCGGTAGATTCAGAGGATTTCAGTTTAGACTGAGCTAGAGGAAGTGAATCAATCATGGTAAATGGCTCACTCAAAACTTCCTCAACCTTTCTTAGTAAAGCGTTCACGTCCTCTTCTTGAGGCCCATTCAAGTCCCGTTGAGAGTCATTTCCTTTCAGGGCAGCGTTTACCTTAGCAAGTAAGATCTGAGTATCGTTGTATTCAGTCAAGCTGACTTCACTAAGGTTGACCTCAGATGTTTGAGGTTTAGGATAACTTGTCTCTTCCAAATCCACCTTCAACAATGGGTGAACCTTTCTGTGTGATTCGAATGAGTTTTCTTTTTTTTTACAGTTTCTTTTTTCCTCCACTTTCAAATTTGGAGCTTTACTTTTAGGTCTGACCTTTGGAGTAGCATTGGCCTAGGAGAGAAGGTTAACAGTCATGTCAACGGGATCCCTCTATTCTTGGAGCTTTCTTACCTGTAATTGTGCTTGAAGCCAATCCAGTTGACCCTCTAAACCCTGAGGTGAATTTTTTTGTTCTCTCGAATGAGACATAAAAGTAAGCAGCAAAAGATGACCGGAGAAGTCACACTTAACTGGGTGTTTACATCAGTCAAATCCAAAGACCAATCAGAAGTAAGGATCGATAATTGCTCTATACCAAAACTGCATCCTATTAGTTCAGCTCACCCACCACATCCTGGTGATAAAATAATGAAAGTCCAAGTTTCAATGGTACAATGAATATTTAATTGCAAGTACCAAAAAGATGGTTTACTACCTCCGTGACAACCTTGATACATTCACAATGCTTACCTGAAGATAGTGAATGAGTACAGTGCGAAGGGAGGGGAGTAATAAATGTGGGATGGTGTAAGCAGAATTGAGAGGCCAGATAATTGATAAGATTCTGCATTATTTACACGAGGGCATATTCTATTTGATCTATGGGAACTTTTAAGGGGTTAAAGGAAACTGTTTAGTGGGTGGTTAAATCAACTTAAAAGACGTGAGCTGGAGTGGCTGCACCAATTGGCCAAAGGGCCTCCACAATGGCATTCCTGCGTCTGAAAGCAAATTCGGGGATAGTCTTATCTAAAGACATGGTTAGTCCTCGCCCGGTATAGTGATGAACTGGCATACAGGAGCCCCTTGAGCAACTGATAGGGTTGGAGAAGGAGTTCCTCGTCGAATAGTGAGAACTTGTAGAGGAGACGGGTTTATATGAGTTCATAGTAGGATTCCGAGCTTGGGAGGATTAGAGAGTGAATGAGTTTTGCAGTCCAAGGTTACCAATGTACCACTTATATTACTGGCAAATCTCATCTATGCCAACTAAGGCAGGATTTGATCTTAATTAATGCACTACTAAACTTCCCCTATACTTCCCTTCGATAATCCGAAACGGCGGGAAATATTTAGAGCAAATGATTTGAAATATACAGTGTAATGTAGTGGAGATAGGAGACACCGTGGATTGAGAGAGTCGGTGAGGACCTGTCCACGAGGTACTATGATACCACTTTCGTTTTACCACATTCAGAGTGTAAAGGATAAACAGATCAGTCAAGCAGAACGCCGTTCTGATCCGAGATCCGCGTCAATATATGCGGTCAGCCATTAAACACTCTCATTGTGTTAGATGAGACATGGATAGCCAGCAAGTCCCTTTATTGCTGTAAGTGAGCTGAAGAATTATGGGATCTTACGCAGGGATCCTCACGCAACATTTCTTGACGATCTGATGTGATTCGATCCGCATGATTTGTATAACCATGATTTTCATGGATTTCTATTCAGATTCTATTCTTGATTATAAATGCGGTTTATTTATGTACAGAGATTAGCGAAGAAGGAAATGCAGGAGAACGCCTCATGAGTGGAAGTGTGTATATGTGAGTATGTGAGCGTGTATGTGGATGTGGATATGGATATGGATGCGAATGTGAATGTATGTGTGTGCGGAAATTCAAAGTCTGCATTTCTTTTAGATGCTAGAGCGCCTCCGAGTTCTATCGAATTTCGAAGAGCGATTCTGGTGCTGGGGCAATACCTCTTTGATTCGGTTGATTTGCAGTTTTAGCGAGTTTCGCTTAGGAATAAAGCGTATGTTCTTCATGTAGTTCAGTACCCTTGTGGCCATGAGTGTTTCTTGATGCCGTAGGAAGCCCTCGATCAGGATATAGAATGTATCATCATTAGGACGAAATTGTGGATCCATCGCCATATCTTTGAACAGTAATTTGGCATCCGGGAGGTGCTTGCTGTTAAGATAGCTTTTGGCAATCATATTGTATAGGTAGGTATCTGGTGAGACTTGCAGATTCAACATTTGATGATATACCCATTTGACTCCAGTCACGTCCTTTGTCTGGGCATATCCTTGAGCAAGAATGCTGAAGAGGATGTGATTGGGCCGTATCCCAGATGCAATCAACTCTTCAAGGATTTGTCGAGCTGACTCAACATCCTTGTGATTCACAAATGCTTTCATGGCAACTCCGTGTATCGCCAGGTCTGATTTCATGGGGGATTCTTTGGCTTTTGCGTAGAGCTTGACGACTCCTGAAAGGTCTCGTCTTTTGACAAGTGAAGTCATAAGAAACAGATAAGTAGCCAGACTAGGAGTGAGTCCCTCTTGTGACATAGAGTCTAGAAGATCGATTGCATCTTCAAGGGATGAGACTGTGGTCGTGTTCTTGGTGATGATGTTGAACGTATCGGTCTTGTATTGGATGCCGGGGATGCTGGTAAGAAGCTCAGAAACGATACGCTTGTGCTCTTGATCTTTGAAGTTGAAGAAAGCATCGATAAGGCAATTAAATAAAACAGTATCAAGGGGGATGTGCGATGCGATTGCTTGTTTCCAGGTAGTGACTGCCTTGTCTATACAAGCATTCTTGATGTAACCGTGAATTAAAAGTGTGTATGTTACAATGTCTGGAGTCTTTCCGTCTAATGTCATTTGCATTAGCGCCTGCTCAGCTGCCAATACATTTTTGCACTTCATAAAGCCATCAATGACAATGTTGTACGTTACTAAGTTTGGCTTCAGCTGCGCTGCTACCATGTCTAGCCATACTTCCTGAACCAGCGTACGTCGACGATTTTTGAATAGCCCATCAATCATAGTAGAGAATAGCTGAACATCAGGGGTGATTCCGTGACTCTTCATCTGTCGATAGATCTCCATCGCTCTGTCTATCTGATTCAGGTTGGCCAAACCTTTGATATAAACATTGTATGTGGAGAGAGTGGGCTGTAATTTGTTGGCGTATATATCAGCAAAGATCTTGTCAGCCGAGGAGATTTGAGCGTGAGAAAGGTAACCTTCAAGGAGAATAGTGTATGTGGCAATATCTGGGAAAATACCGGCCCGTTGGCAATCGTTGAAGATTGTCTTCATTAAGGACAGGTTGTGGAGTTTCACTGCTGAATTGAGTGCAATATTGTATATCCTCTTGTCTGGTGATAATTTGGTTAAAAAGAACGTATGGAAAATATCAAGCGTAAGACTATGATGCGAGATGTTGGAGGTAAGTAGCATAAGATCTATGCATTCAGTGTGGGAAAGAGGTATTCCGGCTTCTAGAAGATCCTTGACTACTTGAGCAATATGCTTGGCGAATTGATGTCTAGGTGTTTGCCTTCGAAGCTTTCTAAGCAGAGACAGATACTCCTCGTGTGACCTGTTTTTCCGGGAAATTGAATCAAGTGAGAGGTAGGTTTCGAGTACTTGATCAATTTTTCTGTTTGGCAACGTCTTGAAGTGAAGTCTCTCATCAGTACGCATGTTTGTACTGATAGATTTTGGAGCTACAGTGGTGACATAACCTCGAACGTATTGCAGTTGTGGCAGGAAGTGGGCGCTTTTCCAGACCATGGGCAAGTGAGGTGAACGAATCTTAGGGGTTTGAATAACATGAATAAGGCACCAGTTCGCACTAAAGCGCCGTATATAAAACATGACATCGTCTACTGGCTTCTCTCCAATATCTCCGTAGTCGTTAAATAATGGGGAATTTCAATGCACCAGTTGACCTCAAAAAAACCAACAG
The DNA here is from genome assembly GCA_000697455.1 of Basidiobolus heterosporus B8920. Lineage (NCBI taxonomy): Eukaryota > Fungi > Basidiobolomycota > Basidiobolomycetes > Basidiobolales > Basidiobolaceae > Basidiobolus > Basidiobolus heterosporus. The sequence goes on along the minus strand of JNET01030215.1, from coordinate 58,606 downwards.
CTTGGTCCGACATCATTTTATTAAAATCTTTTCTAGTTGCATGCTCGGAGCTATCTGGGCTATGGTGAATTTTTTGACCAAATAATATGGGGAGTCTGATTACCCCACATCTTAATTATTTGGTGTTTGGTGTATTTAGACGCTCAGTTTGCGGAATAGCTCCTCTGATTGTTTATGTGCAAAAGCTGGACTAAGTGACAGAAGTAAAGCATCCATAGTTTCGAAAGTTTTCTCTAGATATAATTTCTTCTTTTCTTCACAGTATGAGTTGGCTTCGTCCCCAACTGAGCTCATGTCCATAATCTGAAAAACTTAATGAGTGAAGTGCATACAAATGATCGGAAAGGTTTCTGGAACTTTACCGTAAACCCACAAGTAGATAATTCAATCAATAGCTCTACTTTTTCCAATAGGACAATCTTAAATGAGGCCTTTTCCTTAGTCTCTGAGACCACAACACCTTCTTCTGCTAGACCGTAGGTGTAGTTCTTTGTTGCATCGAGCAACTCTTCCTTTAGAAATCCGGAATTCTTCATTCCACCTTGAGTTTAGTTTGGTTGTTGGATTTGATACATAGACAACACTCGCAACGCTCGTTTAATGTGTTTCAAAGCCACGAAATCCAGATACCAGATGTATTTTTATCGGAGTTTGAATCATAAAATGAGCATGATGTATTCGAGAATACTCTAGGTCGGTAGTCATAATTAATACCGCTTATACCACTTGAAATCATTTGTTGGACTTGGACGGGTAGATAAACTTGATATCAAAAAGATTTTTATATATAATTTAGAGATACCTGTTGAGTAGCTGAGGCTTGTGTGTATCATTTCGGTTCGAAGGCTACTGATTATGAACACATTCTCGGTCGCTAGTCGCGTCGGAGCTGGTAGCTCTATTCTTGGGCAGTCGTATGTAATTTGAGTATTTCTCAGTTGAGTCCTATTTTCTGACCCATTTAGTCAATATTCTATACTTCTCAGAGCCAGAAGAGCATTCTCGCAGGGTGTTCGACAAGTATGTCTTGTTTTCGTTGTAGGAAAACGTCTTCATGTCGTATTGACTGGAAATTTGCTTTCATAGAGCTTTTACTTCAATAGAGCCTCTATACCTAAAACTAGGTCAGCTTGGACTACTTTCTCAAAGATTAAACTTGCTCAACCTGAACGCAGTGCTCTTCCTACCCTCTTTTATGGCCCTACATACTACACCAGCGGGATTTCTCTTGGCTCTGCTCGTTTCAATTCAACCTCAACAAACGTTCCTGTAGTTGACGGTACTACAAATCTGAGCAACGCTTCTGAATTGGTTAGTGAGGCTGTGGATACTAATGCTATTATAGAGGCTGTTATGAAAGTTGGCGATCTTAAGGCTATGGGCTTGGTTAATTATACACCAGTTGGATTTATTCAAGGAGCCATGGAATTTATTCATGTTAGTACAGGGATTCCATGGTGGGGAACTATTGTGGCCACTACCCTTCTGATTCGATTGGCATTGTTCCCTGTCGTTCTCAAACTTCAAAAAAATGCTGCGACTCTTCATAATATCAAACCTGAGATGGATCGCCTCAGCGCCCAGTTGAATCAAGCTAGAGCTAGTGGCGACAAAGCGGCTACAGCCCGGTATTTTCACGACTCTAAAGAGTTGTTTGAAAAGCACAGGGCCAATCCTTTCAAGATGATGGCACTTCCTCTTATGCAAGCTCCAGTGATGCTTACATTTTTCATCGCCTTAAGAGATATGGCGCAGTTACCTGTTCCACAATTTCAAACTGGTGGTACTGCCTGGTTTACCGACTTGACCGCCGCCGATCCATATTACGTTTTGCCCGTACTCTCTGGCCTTGGGTTCCTTACCATCCTAGAGGTTGGTCTTATTTGGATACACATCAAGCTACGTATCTCACATCTTTTGTAGCTCGGTAGTGGGACAGGTACCAATGTCAGTCAAAGTAAGAATGCCAGATGGCTCTTTAGGTTTATGACTATCGCCATGATCCCAGCCACGGCCGGCTTCTCATCGGTAAGCGATTTGCTACCATAACTACGATTAACCCTTCAACTTACCCACCTCATCTCAGTCTATCTTCGTTTACTGGGTGACTTCCAATTTTGTCTCGATCGGACAAGTGCTTGCCCTGAAGAGCCCTGTTATTCGCAAGAGCCTCGGTATCCCACTTTTGGTAGAACACAAGATCAAAGGTGTGGGCTTCGGTGTGCCCAAGAAGCCAAAGTCTAATAGAAAGTAAAACAACGCTCTTTATTGCGCATATATACACGTGATCATATATATCAACAAATTTAATAAATCAACGGCATGTTTAAAGATGAATGACTTGAGTGTATTTCAGCGTTTACCAGTAGTTGCTTCCAGTCCATGAGAGTTGCTCTTTGATACTTTGTGCTCCCTCATTGACTTCTTCAATTACTTGGATTCCTTCCTTTCCCATTCCCTTCAGAACTGGTTCATAAATTTCTGAGATGGTGGGCGATAGCACGCCACGAGTGCTGACTTTGCCTGAGATTTCCAAAACCAAATTGATACCGCGCTCACAACAAATAATGTTAAATGGACTCACTTACCCTTGAGTAACAAATCAGCAGTGATCGCAGCTGGAAGAGCCACGGTCTTTGCCATGCCAGAATAGCCACCAACAGTGCCATAAGTGATGAGTGTTGACTTGTGAATTTCCTAAATGAGGTTCGAGATGGTGAATATCAAAGCGATGGATAGTACCAGCAGGATCTTGCTTGTGAGTACCTTTTTACCATCAGAGCGTTCAACACCAAACTCATGATGAAGTGCCACCATGTCGCGCTCGTGGGAACCATATTGAAGTTGTTTCGAAAGAACGGTACAGAAAGCATCTAGAACGGTGGGTGTATTTATTTTGGGTAGCGACGATGAATCGGTTTCTTTGGTCATTTGAAGCCTAGAATGTGTTTAGTTGTTTTCTTGCAAAAAAGTAGGAAGGGAGATCAACCAACCATGATAAAGCACCTATAACCCTTTCCACCATGGGGTGGCTTTGTGGTAGCTCTAGCTTTTGGGAAATCTTATTCAAGCGTGATTGATGATCACCCTCTCTATTCCCCAGTACAGAATCCAAGAAAGCAGCCTTACGGGTTACGAATATTTAATTAAGCACTACCAACCGAAAACATGTTCTATTGACTTACCCAATTCTCGAACTCTTGATGATTAGCTTCTTGAGATAACATACCCAGTTTTCCAAAGGCATACATCAGGTCAGAGTACCCCTGATATGTTTAGAAAGTCAGAAAAGCAAAGAAGAGTCGATATCTATGGAGGTTACCTTGAATCTAAGTGTGCCACGGAACATTGTATCTAATTCATCAACTGGACCTAACCCATAAGTATCTACATACTGCATGGAATCACGATTGGCTAATCCTTCGAAGGCAAATCCGGGGAAGATGGGGACTGACGGGAAGTAGCTAGCCAAGAGTCTATTGCCAGGAATAGCATGCATCTTTTCAAATATTTAGACGCCAAGACTGAGTGAAATGTAATACGGGCTGCCATACCTTGCCGTTCATCTTAAATTGAGCATCGTTTAATCCAGCAGTCAGAACACCACGTGGTGACCAGCTGAACTTATACCCTAACGGGTTGTCGGAACACTCAGGTGCAGGTAATCCACCACACCAAGAGATGAACGAAGTGACCTTTTAATGTGATGTTTTTAGACACTCGAAGCATTCAATCTATTATAAAGGTCAATTACCCTGCCGTTATTTTGCTTGACTTCATCGATAATCTTCATTGCAGTCAAATGATCAATTCCAGGGTCCAGACCGATTTCATTGATAATACTGACTCCTGCCTGCCTCGCCCTAAAATGTCAACAGTTGGTTTTATGCTCTCAATTCAGATATGCCTTAGTGTAATTACTGTGTCTCAAGAGCTTTCATTGCAGGAGATATGTAACTAGCCGTTACCATATTCTTCTTTTCCGCTATACAAGCTTGTGCAACTTTGGGATGAAAAGGTGCAGGAACAAAGCTAATTAAGCGGTTAACAAACTACTATCGAAGGTAGTGCCATCTGATGTGTGTGTACCTGACTACAACATCGGATCCTTTTACTAAAGCAGAAAGCTTCTCCGGATCCTCAACATGAAGCTCCTTCACCTTGGTGTTTTCACGGCCACCAGCTAGAGTAGTTGCTTCCTGGAAATGATTACTGGCTAAATTTCCGATGAGCTATGTAATCAATGCGAAGGTTTGCATCATAAACTTCTACATACCAATGGTAATTTCAGTGTCCTTATTTCGAAGGAAATAGTCGATTAATGGAGCAGAGACAAAGCCGGAGCCTAGTAGTAAGACTTGTCTTTTCTCATTTGATTTGACCGATATACCAGGACTAGAGTAAGAGATATCGTTAGCGAAAAATGGGATTCTTTTTTCTACGTTGGAGTGAAGAACCTACCCTTGGGCCTCAGTTGTCGAAAGTTTTTTATGAAGATGTTGATATTTAGATGCTAACTCACCACCTTCAGCAATGGTGGCTCGTTTCAGAATCGGATGATCAAATTTACCCATTACCTAATGTGAACATTAAGGGCGTATTAGATGGAGCATTGCTAATAAAAAATCACTCAAGAGATTCCATACCAATTCTTTAGCAAATGGATAGAATGCACCGCTAAAATGCTCGCTACTTTCAGCGGGAATCTCTGTAGGCAAATTGTCGATTGACATGATCTGTACGCCAGTGTGCTCAATGCTAAGATACAATATTCAGTCCGTGTTGGAAATAAGAATCTCAAAACGTACTTACTCTTGATGCTCGTTCCTGTTGATGGCGTCGTAGTAAAAGAAAGGCTCATCGATAGTAGTGGTTTTAGTGGTAAACTCTAGACTTCCCTAAATTGCAGATGAATAATTAAGGTTCATCCTTAACCTTCCATAGCAGATTACTGTAGACCCAGCCTTAACCAACCTCAATGTCACAGCTGATGTCAGCAATCGACACTAGTCGATACTTATTCTTCTCATCTGATTGAATTCTAGCAAGCTGCTGGTTTGTCAAAAGACGAGGATATTCACTCGACCAGAACAGACCGTTCACTAAGGCTGTGGTATACGGAGCTATTTCACTATGGAAATTGGAGACGTAATTTCCTGGATTCTGGAAATAATCTTCACGTTGCACAGAACCGCCGTCTTTTTTCTGGATGTAATCGTTGAAAGTAACCTCGCATGCATAAACTTTCTTGTTATCAAAGTCTGAAAGAACCTTGGTTCAGCGAGTTATAAAACAATTGATATACTGTATGAACTTCTTGTACCATTAGAGCTAACCAGTCGCTTCAGTTCACTCGCTTTTATATATTCGTGTGGAAGATTCGAAAATACTTCCTGTGCTCCCTATGAGAGTAGATTCACTAGTGAGTCAATAGGTTCGGATTTTAAAGAAAGGTGAATACGATACCTTGGAGACACTGCCACTTCCTGTAAATGTAAAAACGACTGGTCCAAATTCTCTTGGGAAGCCTTCTTCAGCAATGATCTTGCCCACTTTCTGTATGGTAGATGTTGCATCAGCTAGAGACTGATAGTTGTGTGCCATCCCCACATACTGAAAGAAACTAAATATTTAGCAGTAAATCCTAAAACAGTCTACAAACGAGCTCGGTTGATCCTCACCAAAAATGGAGTATTGTAGCCAAAACCAAGTAAACGTTGCCCGATTCCGTGCAAACAATTGATCATCCCCGCGTAGCCGGCATGAGTTCCAAATAGGACCAAACGAGCACCTGCATCGTTTGTCATTAATTCGTAATCGATCAAGCGAATTCTCTTGGAGAAAGGATTAACCTCTGGACTGAGTATTCTTTATCATGTATAAAACTTAGTACCTTTTCAAGAACGTCCTGGAGCATAGGCATATTATATGGTTGTCCTTTGTGAGTATGAGAGAAATACACATAGGTTTTATCAGCAATAAGTTTGCTCTGAGGGACTTCCTTTATGCCTAATATGATATCAGCTTCAGAAAGATCGTCTTTCAGAACGGCACCAGCCTGCTTACCAAAAAACACCAAGATTAATACAATGGTAAAATGGCTAAAGGATAAACTCAACGATGTTGACCTTCTCATATTTGGCATTCGTGAATACACGATTATTGGAACGTTGAATCAATACTTTAGCACCGGTTTCTTTGATTAACGATTCTACATGGTGTGGTGTTAGCGCAACTCTGCGCTCCCATCTATTCTTATCCTCACTGCGAATTCCAAGAGTTTTTATACGTGAACTGGCTGTGTTCAAAAAACGACGTTGTCCGTGTAAATGAAATGCACGTAATTGCGGGAACATGAGTGTATCTAAAGAAGTACAAATTTCAGAAATGCAAAAACTACCAATACCAGTAGCTTAACCTATGAGCCGATCTTCATCATCAGGAATGGGCTTTTATATTCACAGTCCATGCTAACCACAGTTCTCACCAACAATCCATGATCGTGGGAATGAAAGTCATTTGATGACGCTCCAATCATGCAGTCACACAGTAGCAGTCCAACAATCATCGAACAATACGATCACTCAAGCGTGAGATTTTACTGAGGAATACAGCAAATAGACCAATGTTCATGTTGCTCATACTAAGCAGCAGTAAGTATACGATAGTGCAATAGTGCAATTATTCCCTTTCAACCACTCGTTGTTCCTTGTCTAGGTACTGGGTGAAATCAAGAAAGGCTGGTTGTTTAATACTCAGGAATGTGAGACAAGAGTATGGCATACTCGTCAGGTCAGTTTGGACTTTCTTGGTTTCAATTCCCAGATAAGTAGGGTTCGTCGATATTTCACGTTATCCGGATTTTTTTGTAACGAACCATTGCTTAATTTGTGTTGACAATGAAGCATTTTACCAGCCAACCAACCCCTTCCGTACGTGTTAGTACCACTAAGACCGTGGGACCTCAGGAGGAGATTCTTATTCATAGATCAGGGATCAACCAATGAACGTGAATACTGGAAATTCAGGAAATATGGCAAATACTATATAAATTCCCCTAATTAATCAGACATCGCAGAAGAACTTTATTGAATCTCTATAGTATCGGCTCAGCCACTTTCCTATTCTTTTGTCAAATGATAAATGTCACCAAGACTGTTAGCGAGGTAGTCAGCCTGAATCTCTGAAGTAGAAGCCTCGGATTCATTTGTAACACCTATTTAAAATGGTCAGTTCGAAAATGGAAGTCAAGCACTTGAGATACCATGCATACCAGTAAGGACGAGAAGAGTACTCAATCCTCCGTTGATCCCGAACAGAATGTCAGTATTCAACCTGAAACCAAGAATCTGATGATTAATAAGGCACTTTTGAAACCACGTACAAAGGTCATTACCGATCCCCAACCATGCAGGTCTTCTCCTTATCCAAATGATATTTGAGCATAATACATTCAAGCATGGTTTGCTGTGGTTTACCCATGTAGATGGGTTCACGGCCAAGGGCGGTAATGATGGGGGATATAACCGCACCAGCAGCTTCAATCAGAGTTAGCCAATCTGCGTCAAAACGACCACCATGTAACTTAACATACCAGGATAGACCGTTCCTCCGATCGGGTAGGTGGTATCTTCATTGGTAGCGATGAACACACATTCAGGATTGTGGTAGAGATAAGTAAAGGCTCTGGCGTACTTTCTGTAGGTCAAATCCAAATCTAAACCCATCACCACAGCACCAATCTGAGAGGATTTCATTGGATGTTAATTATCTACCAAAGTAACTGAAAAATCCTGTCTGGAATACCTCGGGATTCGGTTTGATCGTATGCAATGTATCGAAATTGATTGGATCATTGTCTTCCTGTGTTTATATAAATTCTCAACACGATGCAAATCCTAATCATGGTCTCCTGTAAACTTACGTCAATCCCACAAACTTGTATGTTTTCGGCTTCCAGCTCAGTTCTTAACCCACCTTCACCAAAAGCAAATACTTTCTTATCTGCAGGAAGTTTGAGAATATTACTAACATAGTAAGCTGAAGCATAAGCTGAGCTGAAAATTTCATCCTGCAAGTTAAGAGAAAGTCGAATGAGTACGAAGTTAGACAAGAAAGTATCATGAGAGTCTCGGTACCGCGGTAGCAACAAGCCCTAAAGACTTGAACTTTTCTACGTATTCAGCTCGAGATTTGGTACTATTGTTTGTAACAAACAACAGTCTTTTGCCTAAAACATACATAAGCTTAACATAACTTTCGAGGAAAGATACAATATATTTACCGTACCCTTGAGACGAAGAAGTTCTATGGTTTCACGGACACCATCTAGAGCGTGCTTTCCTTGCCATAAGACACCTATTTAAACAAAAAGAACGCACACTTAATAAGAGCGAGATGATTTTTACAAACCGAATTGATATAGAATACAAAGCATACCATCACAATCGAAAAGAAAAGTATCGAAACGGTCAATGAAAGCTTGAGCCTCCTGGGCAGTAGTGATTTTGAGCATTTTTACTATTTAACTGGGATGTCTGATCATCATTGTTTATATAGGTTTTAGAGTTGGATCAAATTACAAAGTACTTAATAACTTAACTTTATTGGAATAAAATGGAAACTAAAAAAAAGCTCTGGATCGCTTATCCAGATTGGTTTAGTAAGAATGATCCATATTTATCAAAATTCCTGCCCAAACAAGCTGGTCAATTAAATGCCCATTTGATTGGTTTCGAGTAAAAAGGTCGTATCTTCCATAGCTTTTAACTAATACTTAAACACATTTTATTGCTAACGTGTTTATTTAAATCAATTGCGGAGCTTGCTACTCTTCCAGCTTGACAATTAACAGTAGGAACAACCAAATACAAGCTCAGATAATTTACCTGTGAATGATGTAACTTTTGAAATGTTTATTAGCAAATACATTATCTATACAATATGCCATGCACTGATGTTTATCGAAAACAGGTCAAGTTCTTTTTTAGGCGCTCGAATTTTTATACAATGGGTGATCAAATGAGGGTAATATTGCTGTCTTGTAAGCATATCGATTCCACTGAGCTTCAAATTAGGTGGGATGTTATGCTCTAGATGTGTTGACTGTGAAAAGTGCAGGAAAAGTATATTTGGATTCAGTTGTCGCTGATCAAGTCGTCCCAAAGATCATCAACAGGAGCTTCCGCGTGGTCAATCATAGGGTTAGCAGTAACATTTTGATCAAGTGTGTACATCGCTTGGTTATTCCACTCGACATCGTCAGCATTGAGAACACCTTTCATATACTCGTTCTCTGCACGTTCGAAGACCAAACGTTCATTTTCATCCATGGGGAGAGTAAAGAGATTAGTGAGGTTACGGGAACGAACTGTGGCCATAGGAGCAGTGCGCATAGCAACGCGCTTGAGACTAACTAAGCCGGAGACTTTAGCAAGGGTAGTGAAGGCAGCAATACGGGCAGACATTGTTAATTGAGGTCAACTGAAAATGATTTCCAGTCAAAGAGATGGGTGCATTTTTATATCTTTCAACCTAAACCTCAACAAAATACCCTGGCCAATCGGGATTTCTCAGATTGGGAAATGACAAAACCTATACCATGACACCACTATCGAGCTTTACATCTTAGCGTTATTCTGGATCAACTCCTTACCCACATGACATTAACTTGGTATAAAACCGACTGTATGCATCCACAATGGAGTTTACACAAATTAGTATCAATGCTATTAGATAAGTTGTCACTATGGTCAAGACCTAGTCCATGTTTATCCGAAAAATATTCGTTCATCTCCAAGGATATTCGGAAAGTTCCGTTACGATTGAGATAAAGACACAACATGTGAGGAGGCCCACTGATAACAAAGGTTAGATCTAGATCCTACTAGTTTTAAATCATTGAATCTCCTCTTATCGCTTACCTGTATTTATGGAATGTGATTGGCTCACATCTTGATCACAATCTGAAAATCATCGATTAATTGTGGTCTAGGGGTCTTTAGTTGAAATCTCATGACCTTCAACCAAAACCGATTTCAAAAATCAGATACTTACGTCATACGATTTTCACAGATAAGCGACTACTATTTATGGTGATACAGAAATGGATAGTGTATAATTTTTTTCCAGATGTAGATTCTTTTTGCGCTTCTCTTGACTACTAATACTAAACGTTGTCACAACAAAGATTCCTCCGGAATATTCCGTACTTGTGGTAAAATGTGGGTGTGGGTGTGAGTATGGGCATGGGAGTCATTGTAGTTATGAGAAAAATTAGGGCACTCATCAGACGACCCACAGATGATCTTCACACAGCAACTAGTTTCTGTTGCATGAATCATTTATATTCTTTGATGGTGCTTTTGTTGGGTTGGGTATATTTCGACATCAAGTAGTAGCCATCCCAACTCCCTCGAATTCCATTGTATCTAGGAAGATGAGACCAATTATAGTTACTAGATTATTCTGAAATTCAAAGTAAATTCATTGACCGAGTTCTACAAACTACATGGGAAAATATTTTCTGGGATATGAGATTTCCATTCAGAATGTTCCTTGAAAATCATCTGACCCATGAGGAAAACTCGGGAAATGTTTAATGTGCATGATTCTTGGTAGATATTAGATACCATTTAGTGAACCTTCCTATTTTGACTTGGAAAGGTACCGGAGAGTGCATTATCTAAAGTTTATGGTTATTAGAGATCCTTATTTTTCAGATAAGCTTTTCAATTGGGGTAGATACTCATCGCCAACAGAACTGCGAGATCAATGTCGAGAAAAATTGCCAATGAACGGAGTATTGTAACGGTTCTAAATTCATGGCTTGATGTCGTAGAGTGTCACACAAGGATTGGGGTAGAGTAGGGCTCAGTTACCCTTTAAGTTAACGTCATACGAAAACCATCTCTCTTGGTTAAGCCAGGAGACCTTTACATTGTTAGATGTGATAGATAACCAGTACGGTTATAGAAATCTAAGGTCAGACAAATAAGTAAACAACCACCGCCAAAACTCCAATCATCAACTTTTCAAGGTACGCTAAGATAGCCAAAATCATGGAAGTGTCTCTTTATAGAAAGGTTTTTGTTTCGCATTAGTTTCGTTGGAATGTTGAATAATCTATAGTCACATGTCCTCTCGAAGACAACACAAGGATAAAGAGTATGGGTACGGGTACGGGTACAGGTACAGGTACGGGTTTGGGTTTGGGTGATGGCTATAATACAATAATTACTGGAGTGAGAGTGAATAAGGGGACGTGACGTTAGGATATTTCTGGATATTCTGATATCTAACTAGTGCGTGTTGATAGGGCTTCTTCAAAATTCAGAAATCATTCTGTTCGAATGACGAGGTGCTGTTCTCGGAGGATATTTTTGATGACTTTGGTCTTCGCGCGATTCTCTTTCTTTCTATATTCAATGGTACTGGGAGGAAGGTTAGTCACCAATTTCCTGTATGTTAGTGTCAATCCCAGGTAACTTACGTGTACCAAATCCCTATTAAAAGGTTGCAGATGAGTGATTGTATCACCAAATTTCACATACATAGGCCCACTTACCGCCCACTAAAGTTAATATGATCCCGATGGCGTTCATGGCAGAGATTTCCAGGTTGAATATCAGAAATGCAAAAGCGATGGATAACACTTGCTTTACGTTCCCTAGGATGATGATGATCCGTTAACGTTTGAAACGGAATTCAAAGTATAATCTTACAATACCAACCTGCAACTGTCATAGTGAGGGCGCTGGTCTTCTTGTTGGCAGTGAAGCTAACCACATTTAGAAAAAATGCTAATACTCCATTAAATAGGAGTGCCAATCCTAACGGCCACGTCATCGACGTTTGAACAAACGAACTGACGTACTGAAGCTCGCCGGTCATATAGGCATACATCAGAGTCTGAATAAATGCCAATGGTGACATGCGATATAGTAAATCTAATGGATGGATTTTTAGTCCACTGGTTTGTACTTTGTTGGTGACTACGGTTTTAACGGCTGCAAGAACCGTTCCTAAGATGGTGAGAAAGAATCCTGTATGAAATATGAGGTTAGGGTCAGAGAAATCCCTGTTGCCTTCAACAACAACAACATACCCATAGGTGTAAAGTAGTAATCACCAAAGGTGGCAAATGCTACTCCGAATACGACCTACGAATATACGGGTGAGCACGAGAGAAGAGGGTAATATTGAAATGAGAAAGCCACTTACAGGCAAAAGAGAGACGTAGACTGCCAGAGGAAATGAAGTTTTGAGAAATACCACTGATAGAAAAATGGTAAATACTGGTGTCATCGCTCGTACAACTTGGTGAAACTATCAGAAAACAAAGCTCGTTTAGTATCATAAAATCGTTATTTAATATATGGCAGAGCATACCGGAACGGTTACTAGATGACTATAGCAATAAAAACCAAATATACAATTAGTAAATAAACCCTTATTAACGTGATAATATTGAACTTACAGGGAAACATTGCTTATGGCGATATTCAGAGTATATAACACCGAGAAGGCTAACATAATGGTATTCTCTCGCTCACCTAGCCTACGTGGTTTAAAAATTCCAAGCAAATAAAATACGTAAGAGCCAATAGCACCACAAAGCGTATGAAGGCCGGTCAAAGTCCAAGGAAATTTGAAAGAGAAAAATTGCATGAGGGCTTTACTATGTAGCGTCAGGGTGAGGTTGAAGAAAAAGTATAAGATCAGCCAGGCAGCGGAGGAGTTTAGAATATCTGTGAGTGAGATACTACGAAGTGCTTTACAAAGACGAAGGTGCATAGGTACAGATTCACTTGAAGAATTCATCGCGTGATTTTTGCCTGTCACAGTACTATGTCAAGACAGGTTACGTTAGGAAACAGACGGGAAAGGACGTAAGCCAAGAAAGGAAAAACCCAATTTTTCGAAGATACAAATAAACACCAAAATCCAGGTTAAGATAAAGGTGAGTTGAAGTAGAGGGAATTGATTTGAAGATATCAAAGGTGCCCAGAGGAGCCAAGAGTTCACTAAAAAGGAGAGTAAATGAATTGGGGAATCTAAGCTGCAGCACGCAATATTGTTAGGAGAATATTTGGTATGTTAGTGTAGCTACGAATAGGGATATGTGCAGCCTGTAAGCAGAAAAGCTCAAGGAGAATCGAATAGCTTGCAGCGGATATAAATGCAAAAAAGGAGAGTTGATAATAGAACAGCGGAGCTATTTGTAGAAATAGATAGCGCACAAGAATTAAAGGGGCGTGATTTATGTAGGATTGAGGGAGGCGGAAGGCATCAAAACCAATATGTCTTCTCTACACCGTGCAGAGTGTTACTAGCACCAGGTTCCAGTCAGTTGAAACCGGTTGTATAATTGACATCAGTTACATGTCTCGTAATATTCAGCAATAAGCTAGTTCGTAGGAAGCAGTATCTGGTAAAAATTCCAAATTTAGTACTACTTAAGATTACTGAACTTAATGGTTAACTAGACTAGCAATATTTCGTGATGGGTTTGTTTATTGCATTCTCATAGTTGTGGATGGGCGTTACAAAATCAGTGATTCTGTGGCTAAATAGAATTCAAGGATCCTTTCCTATCTGACGTCTGCACTGTCGAAATTTCAATTTTCTTATTTACTAGTAGACAGTGGGAAATACGGTATTCCTCTCTCATCAATAAAAAATCATGGTACGTTTTAATAATTATCTTTGACGTGTTAGAACAACGCTCTTACCCCTGAGTCTTTAGTCAGTCAGTGTTACCTGCTCCATCGACGAGAACGTTACCAAGTGTGTACGTAAATTTCGCTTTGCGAAAACCCTCGAGAACCCATCAGCATATCTCGGTACATCAGCAACCAGTTTTCATTTCCCGTATTACCCCCTTTCTAAAAACAGTCTATTCCATAGTCAAGATCGACCGCAAAAAATTCCTGATCGAAGAAGATGAGCTTTTCGAAAACATTACTTTTGAGGACCTCATTGAGGAAATCCCTGATGATTCACCAAGATATCCTTCTATTCTGATATATTCTTGACATTTGTTTCGCTTTGGAAAGTTTAGCCCCTTAACACAGATACACATATATCGTTTTAAGCTTCAAGTTCGAACATCAAGATGGAAGACTCTCTTACCCGCTTGTATTCATTTATTATACTCCTGATGGATGTTAGTATTTCTTACACTTCTCGATAACTTTCCTTTGCAACATCCAGACTTTCTAACTGTTCTTTTGTTTATAGGCTCTACTGAACTGAACATGCTTTACGCCAGTAACCAGCCTTATTTTCAACAGAAAACTGATTTGGGCAAGGTAACAAAGGCATTTCCGTAGACTAAACATGACTCGATAGATTTACGAGCCTTACTTTCTAGGTGATTGAGCTTCGGGATAAAGAGGAACTCACTTTCGAGTGGTTGAAAGAGAGACTAAACCTGGTTTAAACATCGATGCTAAAGATAGTAGCATTTTTGGAATAAACGGTCATGAGAAATTAGTATACTATCTTGAGAATCTTTTCAAAAATAAAGCAACATCCATAAGTTAGTCAATATCACAGTAGGAATAGACATGTCTTTGTAAGATGATCTTAGGAATTGGTAGAAGTGTAAGGATTCCTGTAGTTAGGGTTAACATAGAGTCACTCTAACATAATATACTACATACGGAAAAGCCTCAGTCCTCCACTCACTCTAGTCAGTGTAAAATCAATAGTAGATCTCTTCTAGTTGCTCTGTGGCGCCAACATTCAATCATTGCAATCTCGAAAAGACATCACTCTTCAATAGTCTCTTTTCACTTGAATAAAGCTGAGACTTTCTATAAGAATACTCAGAATATTTATTAGTCTAGTTGGAATTAAAATGGTGTATCAATCTAAGATTAGTATAAAGTGTACAGTGCTAATTAATGTGAGACTGAGGTACAGACAGTAGAATAACTATTCAGACGGAGGTCTAGTCCATCAATCCATGCAACTATATCTAGGATAACAGAGTTGACCCTATTCTCAATGAGTGTCAATGATTTTTGCTCTACATTGCCAATCACCGGGAGCAGACCTCGACTTGCACTCTCCACTAATGTGAAGTAAAGAGCATATACCCCACTGGTTATCAGGATGGCAAGAAAAATATCGATCGTGTAATGCATACGAGTTGCTAGAATGCTCAGAATCCCACTGATTCCATATACATGGACACAAGCGATAGCCCATCTACTACGGCCATAAATAGTCCACATGATCATACAGGATACAAGTATCATAGTGTGCCCAGAAAAAATGTTGTCGGAGCACGTTTGATATAAGCCAGCTAGCATGGTGAGTGCAACCCACAGGGACTCCCCATATGACTTCGTTTGGATGGGATGGCAATCTCGTGGACAGGGCAATGTAGTGACTATGATTGTGATGGAGCGTAGCAAGTAAAGGGTTCCAGTCAACCACATGAATCGGCGGAGTATCACTATGGCATCAACCCATGCACGTGCGAGATATGTCAGCGCACAAAGTGTGACTATAAGCAGCGATAAAACAAAAAAATCCGGGATCCATTGTCGTGTCAGTACGGGGACTGTAGAGAACCCAAGATCAGTCAATGGCTCTTGAATCTTTGAGGATATCCATCTCTGGTCAGATAGTAGTTGGACAAGAAGCATCTGGTATATGACCACAAGTATGTAAAGAATGGCAACTGCTAATCTGAAGAGATCCGGCCTTAGCGATAGGAGAAGCTTTTTGTCTTCCATGCTGTAAAAAAACTTCCCGAAAAACCTTGAAAAAACCAAGTGTGCAAGGTGTACTTTTCTCGACATTTTATATTATTTCTCATTGAAAATCCTCAGGCCGCAACAATGTTCTGGAAAGATTACGACGGATCAATTGCAATACTGTATGTAATACTATATAAAATGCTCCATTCTAATCTATACAATGTTCCCAATGCCAAGAACTAAGCTCATGTTCCATTCACTTAGCCAAGATCCCTAGCAAATTATAAATAACTACCCACGCTCAATGTCGATTCGTTGATTGAAGCCTATATCGAGAAATAGTAATAACAAGTAAAAAATTTGAGATTTTCTAGACCCTATCCTCAGAACTTCATACCGCTGGGACGAAAGTAAAAGTGGCAGTAGCAGTAGCAATATCTAAATCGGACAAACTTTTACCAAAGTGACTTCCAAACCGTTGTGGCTGAACAAAGCGTAATTGTTTGTGAAAGATCAAAAATGGAAAATACCAAACCATTGGTGGCTATCAGAATTAAGTTTGAGCCAAAACGACGCAATTGTTAATGGAAGAAACGCTGCATCCACGCGAGTTATTGTTTCGTGTCTAATAAGAAATCCACTAGTTGGTGATCTTTCATCCACAAGATTATCAAGTCAAAATCATTAAGCAAGTATTAATCAATTGATCGCTTTGACCAGAGAGCACACTAGTGAAAGGATAACGTAAAAATCGAAATGATTGACATGCTGGATCTCCCCTAATCCTGGTTCTACTTGAACTAAAACTGTAGAATTGTATATTTTGTGCCATTATCGCTGATAAGAGCATGACGTCGTATCACGTTGTAGGAGCGTGACTACAATCTAGCAGGTTTTAGAGAGATTGCGTCAGCATTAAGAAAGTGTAATCTGTTTCGGTACTTACAGTGATATTGTGGGTATTTAATACAATACTTGAAGGTGCTACATCCGTAAGGCTAACTGTATTGTCAAGGATGTTTGGAAACTTAACTGAAACTTTAAAAAAGCAAGCTGGTCAATATCTTCAAAACCAGGCCCAAGGCCTGTTCAGTGGAGAAAAAGACCAAGGACAGAATTCTCAACAACCCCAGGAAGATGGCCAAGGCCACTCTATCGCACCAGCAGGTACAAACTATGTTCAGAACCCTAATCAGCAGGGTGGTGCTTACGTTGGCCAGGCTAATGGAGAGAACTTCTCCATATCTGATTGTAGGTTCGTACAGTTTCTACTCTAAAGAGGCAATGTTCACGAATTAATTAGCTTTCTAGGGGAAACAAAAAGGCGCTCTTCATCGGTATCAATTATGCCAATACAAGTGCTCAGTTAAAAGGTACTTCTTAAGCCCTTACTCTATTCAACTTACTCAATACAAACTAATGCCCATCTAGGTTGCATTAACGATGTCAACAATATCATGAACTTTGTGATAAATAATTTCGGTTTCAATCCACAAAACTGTCTTGTGCTCACGGACGACCAGCAAGACCCCAGCAAAATCCCTACTCGAAACAACATCCTATCGGGGATGAAGTGGCTGGTTGAAGGCGCACAGCCTGGTGATTCACTTTTTTTCCATTACTCTGGCCACGGAGGATCCACAAATGATGCAGATGGCGACGAGGTTGATGGAAAAGATGAGACCATTTACCCAGTGGACCACGAACAAGCTGGAATGATACACGATGATGAGATGCATGCAATAATGGTTAAGGACTTGCCATCTGGTTGTCGTCTGACTTCAGTATTTGATTCATGCCATAGTGGCACAGTTCTTGATTTACCATTCACTTATAAATGCAGCGGTGAAATCGAAGTTATCTGCGAGGATAGCCGTAAAGAGGCTGCCATGTCGCTTTTCAAGGCAGGGCTTTCATATAGCCGGGGTGATACTGCTGGTGCACTGAATCTAGTCAAAGATGGGCTAGGTTTCTTGTTTCGTCCTCCCAGTAACAAAGAAGCCCAGAAAAAAACTGAAGAGACTCGTAAATCCAATGCTGATGTTATCCAATTCGCTGGATGCCGAGATGATCAGGTACTTGCCTTTTAATCCCCCTTAAAACCACAAATTACTCATGTATTTCTATAGACTTCAGCCGACGCTACGATCAACAACCAGTCAACTGGAGCTATGAGCTATGCATTGGTCACCACCCTGAGTCAAAACCACAACCTGACTTATACACAACTGCTACAGAGCCTTCGGGATATCCTTAAAAACAAATACTCGCAGATTCCACAAATGTCTGCTGGCCGTCCTATGGACATGAATACAATGTTCTCTATGTAGTTCACTATCCGAAGCTGACAACAAAACTAAGCTAACAATAAATCTGGTAATCAAATCAATTGGTGGGTTTATTTAGTTATAAATCGACAAATGCAAGAGGAAGGAGGAAGGAGAGAAGAGGAGAAAGTGAAGAATTAAATCCATTAAAATTAACAGTAGGTCAGAGCTTGTAGATTGAATTGAAGAAAGAGGGATTTAAATGAAAATTACAGCAACTTTACAATTGTTTCCAAGCTTCGATTAAGATATCGACAAACTTGGGTTCACGGACAGCTACCCGAACGTAGGTGTCTCTATAGTATCCCGGTCTACCACTACGTACAGGTACACCTGCAACCTTCGCCTTTTGAACGGCAAGATCTGCGGTCTCCGAGTCCTTCATGTCTACCCATACCCATGAGAGGAAGTCCTTTCCAAAGTATTCCCACTGTTTGTCGGATGCTTTCTTGGCACTAAGCTGTTCTAGCTGATCAATCACATACTTTCTCCAAACTGGGGTAATCCTCCAGGTTTCTTCAAGATATGCTGTGTCTCTTACGACCGCATTCATGAAGGCAAGAGCCATGGTGTTTACTGACCAAGGCACTTGGATCTTCTTGAGTGCATTGCAGTGGTTAGCAGTTGGGCAAACAATAGATCCAGTGCGGAGACCGGTACAAGACCAAAGTTTGGTCCAGCTGTGGATCACATAAACTGAGATATTCCGTGTAGAATAAATAGATTCGACAAAGGATCTTTGATTAGTCAGGGAATCTTCGCGGAAGTTTGCAGAATGCCATGGTTGCATAGACTCATCTGTTAAATAGTCGTGAGTTCATCTAGTACAGGAAGATAAAATGGTTGATGTTGAGAATCCTTACCGACAACAACGACACCGTTGTCCTCAACATTCTCAGTGATCCATGTCTTCATTGCCTCAACATCCATGTAGTCACCAGTTGGATTACAAGGGTTAACTACGCAAGATAAGGTGGCTGGTGCTTGTTCATTGGGAGAGAGAATAGTGCGTCCGTTAGTAACAGCAGAGCGTTCATATTCCTTGTATTGAACGTCCCATGGTCCGGGTTTCCATGTGCCTTTTGGTGCGGAGCGTATCACCAAATCAATCAGCTCACTGGCACCATTACCTAGGAGCAGGCTATCTCTATTTTCTAAATAATCATTGGGCCATAAGAACTCAGCAAGGGAGGTCTTAGCTGGCTCTTGGTTTGCTGGTGGATAGTGATGACAGGTATCAATCTATTTGAGGATATTGGCAGTTAGTTACAATGTACACCGTGCAGAAAAGAGGCATTCCAAGGTACATACTGAATCTCTAGCAGCTTGTAATGCTTGCTTGGGAGTCCCGAGAGGATTGGTAGTAACACTGAAATCCTCAATAAAATTATCAATGAACTTCCAATCCTGTCCACCGTGGAACTGTTGGAGTTTGGCATCCCATACAGCTTCTTCTTTAGCTACGATCTCGGTTTGTGTAGAATCACCGGTGGTCATCATGGATTAAATTTAGTGGGAAGGAAGATGAGGGAAAGAGCGCAGAATGAGCGTACGGAAAAGAACGCTATTCATCGTTTTTAACTAAAATAAAATCCTCGGTGCGCCTACCAAATCAGGGAGAAAATTGACCAACTGGCTTGTGTACCCTTCCACACATATTCAGCGGTTCTATATATAAATAAATAGGCCATAAGTTGACCAATACCATCTTTATTTGTACTATTAATGCCATTGAAGGAAGCAGTAGGGGGCTGAGATATCTCTGTCCACCTTAGCGACAGATTAATGTAATGTACATTAGCGTGAATATAACCAACTTGAGATTCTGCATCGACACGCTAAGCTTTCGGTTGCATCATCCCTGGTCTCATTATAGCGGTATCTTCGTTGTAATACAGAATCCATTGATCTGAATCAATCTGCTTCGGGCTTTCATGTGTTGAACCTTTCACTTGGCTTTGCAAATATTCAATACTAGCTAACCCTAAGCCCATTTGCATAATATTTCTAACCAGTCCGTTATATCAAACCAGCCTGCCAACCCATAAAAATGCCACGTTGAAAGGGATCACAAATTTTTACATCAATGTCGTACTGACAAGTTAGAATTGATGATTGGTGCCGCGACATTATATATGCAATAGCATATCAACACGATTTGTATATATATTATATATGCAATTCAATGGGAGTGGGCATTAATGAAAGCCGAGATGGACCATATTATTCCGGAATGTGTTAAGAACCTCAGTAATCCGGAATATAATAACTCGACATTATCCAAGCTCTTTCAAGGATAGTTAGTGTTGGGATTGAAAAACAATAGCCATAGTAACCCATTGGATCATACAGTAGAAAAAAAAAGTGTTACCATATTTCGTCGACTAGGCGAGTTTCTTGACTCAAACAATATACCCTCTACAATATGCGTTTGGTTAGTATGCAAAGCACGTAACACACCTGTCTATTTTCAAGTACTTATTACTTTATTAGCTCAAAGAGGAAGAGGAGACCGACGTTGAAGTCAACTATGAGGATCAACAGAAAATCAACGCATTCAGTCGTTTGAATGCTCGCCTCAACGACATGGAAGACACATACGAAACAAAAAAGGTGGCCTTCTAAACTTGCGCTAACTGATATCTCTCTCCGTTAACAATTTCCCTTTATCACCCTAGACTGAACTAGAGTATCTTGAAGATCTCGAAACTGAACTTGAACTGGCAGATGAAGAAGAACCAGTGATGTAAATATCTTTCTCTTTTCCTTCTTCAAAAACCAAGCTTACCTAACAAACGATTTCATTTTGACAGGTATCGTGTTGGTGATGCTTACATCTCCTTATCTCTTGAGAATGCTCAAGAACGTCTTACGAAAGAGCAGGAAGAACTTAAAGCTGAAGTAGAGCAATTGAAGAACGAGATGGACGATATTTCTGACCAAATGGACAAACTCAAAGTAGTTCTTTACGCCAAATTTGGAAAATCCATTAACCTCGAAAAAGATTAAATACTTTACTACTTGTTGCAATACAATCCATTTCATGAAGCATATGCCAATTTTGTTCTTTTCTTCAAATACAACATTGTTCACACTTTCTTCGGTAGTCAAGTTCGAATGGAATATAATCTTGGCAGTAAGTGGGTAATGGGTGATTCTTGTATTCGCTGTTTCTGATAATAAACGTTGGATTTTACTGCTACGTTTGCTTACAAATGTAGGCCGTTTTGGATTTCTTTACATTTTGCTCAGGTGTTGTGCAGTCTGGGCAGTGCTAAGAAACCATTCGAACAAGAGGTAATGAGTAGACCACGATGCATCCACACATAAGGCTTGCTAAAATAATTTATTCTACAATGAGGTTTTGTCAGGGGGCGACTTGGATCATTTAATAAGCGTATCCTCGAAGGATTTTGACATCTTCCTTGGGTCTACATTGAGAATACACCTTAGCATATAATGGCTATAGATTCAGAAAAACACGCAACATACCTATCACTAGAGTCTGTGGCAACAAGTCCCAATCGTTTAACTACCTTCATGCCTTCACTAACTCTCCCGAATATAGTATGTTTACCTGATGTACAAGTGCAGAGGTTAGAAATTTACTTCGAACCTGAAGATAGTGAGTCAAAAAGACATACCATCAAGCCAAGGAGTAGGAGCCAAAGTGATGAAAAACTAGAGTTTCATGTTATTATGTGTGAATTGGTCAATAGTATGGGAAATTGGATTTACTTGACTTCCGTTCGTGTTGGGGCCAGAGTTAGCCATACTTAGAATACCAGCTCCTGTGTGCTTAAGGTTACGCGTAATCTCGTCTTCGAAAGTTTCTCTGTTTAAAAGCAACTTAGTTTAAAGTCAACCTATCAATAGAGAGTCTCGAATTACCCGTAGATACTAGCGCCACCACGTCCAGTACCAGTAGGATCTCCACCTTGAATCATGAAATCCTAAATGAAAGTGATTAGAGGAAGACACTAACAGAGAAATCTTCACTGTTAACTACTACTTACAGTGATAATCCTATGGAATTTAATACCATTGTAGTATCCTCTCTTGGACTACATTTGTATAAGAAATAGAGTTAGACGTCTTGCTTCTGTAAATTTCTCACGATCTACATACCAATTCGTAGAAGTTTTTACAGGCTTTGGGGGCCTCATCCCAATACAGTTCAAAGGTAATATTACCCTACACAAAAGAAAATGAATTGTCAAGTACAGAATATGGACCGAATCCTTCTGAACGAACATACCATTGAGGTCTCAAAAACTACACTGCCTTCCATTATATTATACTTGGTTGTTCGAAAACGTGCCAAACTTCAATTAGAGTACACTTGGATGGATTTGGCGTATCTCGTACATCAAGTGAAATACGATCTTTTTTTCTTAACAGTCTTGACTATTTTATTTTAGACAAATATTCAATCTGAGTTCATACTTAAGAATGATTAAAATTGAGCAGGCTAAAAATAAAAATTTCCTAACTTGAAATCAACATATGTTTCAAAGGTGACTTTGCTTTCGAATAAAGCTCTGTTCTGTATTTTACCATGTCTGCCGTTGGAAAAGCCAGTAGTTTTTTGCAATTCTTTCATATCTGTGAAAAGCTAAAGGTAACTGTCAGTCATGTATCAAAAATACTGGCTCAAGGAATTTAGTTCTAACGGAAGGATCTATTGTTTTCGACAGAGAACTAAAAGAACTGGATGGATTAAACGTGGAGTCAACGGACCCGAATCCATAGCGGACCATATGCACCGCATGTCGATCATGGCTCTCCTCATCGAGGACAAAAACGTCAACCGTGATAGGTAAAATACTTCGGATACATCTCCGTTCAAATATAAGCCATATACTGGTCTTGGCGCATAGTACCAAATAAGCTAACCTATTGGCAAAAGGTGTGTTAAGATGGCAGCTGTCCATGATTTAGCTGAAGCAATTGTGGTAGGTCATTTTTTGGCTGGTTTAGTATTGTCTTTGCTCTAATTGTTTCAAAAAGGGTGATATTACACCTCATTGTGGTGTTTCCAAGGAAGACAAATACAAATTGGAGCATGTAAATAGTGAACATTATTTGTATAGTTTATTATAGGAAGTGGGCTAATTTCAATGGATAATTATTTGTCGGAACTAGGATGCTATGGTCAAGATGGTTGATACTCTTGGTAATTCTGAACAAGCTCAAGAAATCTTTGAATTGTGGAAAGAATATGAAGCTGGCCACACTTCGGAGGCATTGTTAGTCAAAGACCTCGACAAATTCGAAATGATCGTTCAAGCCATAGAGTATGAAAAATGTATGTTCTGAGTAGGGTAACTTATTTTGCTTTTTCACAGCACTAAATGGAAATCTATTTTAGCTGACAACATTCGACTCAACGAATTTTTCGAATCTACTCGAGGCGTCTTCCAACATCCTCAGGTTAAACAGTGGGTGGAAGAGTTGTATGCGGAGCGAGAGGCTACATCAAAGGAATGAAAATCCCGGCTTATTTTGTAGATAATCTAAAGCAATAAAATAGCAAATCGAGTTTATTTATGTGTCCTTCTATCTAGATAGAATGGCCGATACTACAGGGCGTAGCATGATGATACAGGTTGTAAACGCTCGGATTGGATCCGGGTGTTTACGAACCAATTTAATTGAGAAATATGTCTCTTATATGTAAAGCAGTTCAATGATGGTCATGCGTCCTTTGAGCTTGAAATCACATTAGTGAACGCTTCCCGAAGCGACGTTTCCGAGCCTAATATTTGAGGTTAGTTGGATTCTGACAAGGGAACATTTTGATGGATCGTCAGTTACCATAGATTGAGCTGAGATAGCGCACCAAGTCTTGACACAGCTATTAGTGATTGGTGGGATTAGCATGGTATGAAACAGAATGGCAGTTTTCAGATGAAGTTCAGATACATACAACTAGCTCGTTGGCTTCGTAGGCTTTCTGGATGAGTCTCACGGAATACTAGAAATAACAGAGTAAGTAGGAAACATCACTGCTAGTACTTAAGTAGGAAACATCACTACTAGTACTTGGCAAAATTTGAATACCTTGCTGCTAACGGAAACTGGTTCCAGGGTCTGCAAGACAATAAGGTAGGATGTGGCAGTTTTGAGTTGGCCGACATCGATGCACCGCTCGAACAATTCTTTAGGATTTCCTGCTGCCGAGAACAGGTAGCCCCACAAGGCAACCTCTGTTTTCCTGGCACACCTTACGACTACGTCCAAATATTGTGGAAAATGGTTTAAGAACTTGATGATCAAAGGAAGTTCTGCATCTGAAATCAAAAATTGTAAGAAACTTTGTCTCGAAGCCCAAGCCACTCTTTCCATTACCTTTGCCTGGTGTTGTCGATGCATCTGCTTCATCTTCTAACACTTGATGCAGTAGTACCTCCAGACTATGTGCAAAGTACTTCAAGCGTTGGTAACATAGTGCATAAGTGACTGCTTCAGCTTCGAGTCTAGAGCATCAATTTAGTAGAAATTCAAGAGTCTACTTTGTATGGGAGCTGCATACCCTTTGGAAAGTAAGTGACGGACAACATGGTGTATGAAAAGATGACTCTAATCGTAAAAAGCTTTAGATACACCCCGGAAACAAAGCCTATCAGGTCATATTTCTATTTACCTTCGTTAAAAGTTTGAAAGAGGCAAAAGGAGAACGGTTGGTAGAGGTACTTTGCTCCAGACCAATAACAATCCCCTTCTCCAATAGAATGGCTATAGGTTTAATAAAGTGGTTACTACGTGATGATCGATCATTCAGCAGGTTGTTGAGAAATCTTACATCTAGGGTAAAAGTCGAGTGAGAAGCGGGATGATTCACCTTCATCCAATTCAGAAACATTCAAGCCAGTAGTGGCTTCACCTGTGTCGTGCTTGAGTATACTAGCCCAAACCTCGCAAACCAGATCGGTTAACTTGGTGAGGAGATATATCTTGAAGAGTGTAACAAACAAGATACCTGGAATGAATGCCCGTCGTAGGCCCACAATGAGTTTTGCTGACTCCCGATGGTCTTGTTAGGAACGTAGAAATATTCCACTCTATCAGAAAGTTTACGCGCTTTATATTGAAATACACCGTCGATCTAAAAACTGCTCAATAAGAAGCTGGTGCAGACTATGCCAATACATACTTCGTTTACCTCTTGGGGACTTGCGTAGACCAGTTTTCCGGCTATAAGTATGATGATCGATGAATGTCTCGGGTCGTTGAATGAACCCTCTAACACGATCCAACAAGTCAATAAAAATGCTCGACACGATACAGATGTTAATGGGTATGCCGTTACCAGCAGGTTTCTCTTGGAACCAAGTAATACATTGGACCCGCCCAGGCACGCTAATGACTCCTTCGAAGGAAATTTGTTGAAGGAGTTCGACATCAAGAGAGCCATCTAGCGAAAGGAATTAGTAAAGCATACCTCCAATGTAATATAGCAATGCTTACCAGGGCGAATTGATATTCTGTAGTCATGAAGTATATTATCCATAGTATAAACTAAGAGAGAATCATCCATGATACTCAAATAAATCACAGGGTTGGCTAGTTTCTCACAAACCAACAGATAAGAGTTATCCAAGTTGTTTTCTCGTGAGTAGAAACGCAGCTGGTGGATACTCGATCAATATGTGTGGAATGTATGTAGCGTGCAAGTACTTCTAACCTCGTGGGAGTTGTCTTCAGCCAAATCACATGCAACAATCAGGATTTTTTTGTACCAAACCAAGCCACCGTGGCAGACAAATTCTTGCTCCTTTGATGAAAATAAGCTTTTGTACTCGAAGTATAGCCACATTCAAAGTACCTGTAGCTGATCACCAAATAGTTTCCAGCGACCAGTGGTTATATTGCAATGGGCAACACCATATTTGCCGGCAATAGCGACATATTTCCCATCGTAACTAATCGATACATACTAGAAGCAACTCAGCATGGAGTTCTTACTAAAAGGAAGCAGGAAATACCTTTATCGGCCAATTATCAGAAATATACGCGCTAGGGTACTAGAATTAACAAAGTTGTAACAAATGCATCTACATACAACTATATCAGCTGAGATTGTGGATGCGTGGATGCGTGCTCTACCTGAATCGTCTGCCAGATCACATCAGGGTTTAAGCCTTCGATTTCTTGATCTACTTTGTTGTATAAATAAAGCCTATCGTCCATTTGTAATAAAGCATGTCGTACGTTGTCCTGTAGAAATTCAAATGGTTATCATTGAAACGACTTTTAATGCGCAAGTCTAAAGGATGAAGAGTACCGGACTATGGAAACCGGTAACTGCCGATTTCGCGATCGGGAGGATATAAAATTTGTCGACAACACCTAATGAATAATACAAAAGTAAGTGTCTATTTACTCGCGTGGACTTTCCTCCCCCGGATATTACCTTCCTCTAGAGCTATATTTTGTAAAATAAAGAGTTCTTGATTGCTTGGACTCCAAAACTAGTCAGGAAAATAAGAGTCCGTGGTTCTCGATTAACAAGCAATGTTTAATGTAACCACTAACAGCCAAAAACCTACCAGCTGGTGGGCTCCATTGAAGAAATCATCCTGGAAATTTCCTGACCTGTGAATCAAAAATGTTTAGTTCGAGAGCAAGCAGGATTAAGTTGGTATTTTGCTCACAATAATGTCAGGTTGTCTTCAGAAATCGTACTGAATAGAAGACGCCCAAACACACTCCATAGAGAAACTCCATGACGCGCCCAGCCAACAGCTAGCATGTAGCCGTCACTGGTCCACGAAAGCGATGTAACCTTACTGAGTTGTAGGGGCCGTTAAGGCATAATAAGCCAAATTAAGTATTGTTTCCAAGCCAACCGTCGAAAAAAGGATATCTGTCACATTTTTAGGAAAGAAGGTATGCGATAAAGAAACAGAGCTTTTGTCAAGAACTGAGTAGCAGAGAACTGAGCCACTAGTTTGAAATGAAAGAAGCAATGAATAAAGGTCCATTTCTTGTGTTTAAGTGATAGACTAACCCTTCAGTTCCTATGGCTACCAGGCCGAATTTTCGGTTTACCGTAATGGCAGTAGCTCTGCCTTTACTATCTTGACCAATATCATTATACAAGCAACATCCCTGCCATTCCTTCTTGTCCTAAATGTAGTAAGGTTACAAAGTGCATCGTGTTTATAGAAGTATAATGGTAATTCAATCGAAACTGCTACCTGTTTCAACTTTCTATATGCTAAATACACTGCTCCGTTTGAAGCTATCCAACAAAAGATATCCATGAATTTGTCGTAGACTATGTAATATATACGACAATCTGTGTACAAAATGGAATTATATCAGATTCATGAATGGTTTGTTCAGAAAGGAAAGCGGGTACGACTGACCTATATCGGGTGGCAGAAACCCTAGTTGATCGAAGTAGGTGGGCTCCTTAGTATCACTACCATCGAGCCAATTTATATAACGAATAGCGGATCGGGCTTTCTCACTGACAATTAGCTCCTCATTTGTAGGAACGGCACTTGGGTAATAATCATCAATATATGTACAAGGGTAAATTGAATTCGAGGTATTCGAATTAATAAATGCATACCACTCCACACCGCTCGTTAATTGTTTACTCTGACGGAATCGCATGCTCAACGACATTATTCCATTACCGTGTCCAGGGCCCGTAACGTATGAGTGTGCCGCATCAAATCGGTATTGATATACATAGCTACTGTTCGACACAATTTGATAAAACAGGAAGAACATGTCTATAGTCTATCGAAGAAAATGAGATTCATATCGTAGAATAAGATATCAATAAGAACGATGTATCACCAAAATAACTATCGTAGTGGAATCTGGCTTCCAGAATATGTCCTGGTTGAGTCCATACTGCTCGATAGACTCTTCTGTTCTAATAATCTTGGCAACCATCGCGGTAGGCTTTGTTCAAGTCGGATTAAGTGAGATGGGAAAAAAGAAGCAGATAAGTACCAGGGAAGAATGGATATATACGCAAGTAAGGTGAACTCTGAGTTTTATGCCACCTTTGTCGTCCAAAGAGCGAGGGATTTTGCTGTCAGAGTAGCAAATAGCACTCCATTACTATTCCGTTTGAGTGAGAGTAAAGATTCATCAAGTGATCCTCCTATGTTTTGCTCTTCTCGTGTCGCCGATATTTCTTTTTCGAAGGAAGCAGTGTTTGATATGACCTTGGCAGACCCATAAACCCAATACATACTGTTTAAGTCAACTATCAAGAGCCTGAGAGACGTGAATTAAAAATACGGTACTAGGATGGTAGGCGACGCGCAGTGGCAGGATTCACAACAGTTAGGTATAAATTCTAGTTAAACTGGATAATTCTAGATAAATAGTCCAATCAAATAATAAATCAAAACAGTAGCTGTCACGGAAAGGAAGTGATTTGATCTTTAGAGCATGAAAGCCTCTTTTAAGTTTTATGTATGGTACCAAGAATTAGACAACTTGGGTGCTATGATAATTCAATAAAAATCTATTCTACTTATAAATATAGATAGGGTTTACAATGGTTCCAAAATAAAGATATGAAGCAAAAGCTGGCAATGAGTGCTTAGACTACACGATCAAGGCCGATTGGGAGGCGAAGGTACACCTCGTAATACAAGCTGTCTAGCACCTCTTCTTTAGCCTGATCAAACATGGTTAGTGTATAATTGGCATTGTTTACCGCGCTACGGAGATTAGTCACTATTTCGCATGGAATGTTGACTTCAAGAAGGCTACCTGGAAGGAAGAATTTCTCATAAAACCGCTGATAATATAGAGTCAAGCCGTTAGGTACAATCAAATCTTCAGTTAAATATTCAACGGTTCGTGCAATACTGATGTTTGTTGGAGTTATGCTCTGCTTGACACTGGTATGTGGATAGGATAAACAAGTCACCAGATATGAAGAGGTAATGCTACTATATATAGGCTTGGAAGTGGTTCGAGAAGCATCTATAAGCTCAATGGATTTTGAATCTTCTATAGGCTTGTCGGAGTTTGAGATGGCGACGAGGCTTAGTTTCTTCAGATCTTGATAAGCCTCCAGGAATAACACATTCTCTACACACAAACACTCAGTTGCGGTTTGTTTGAACTTTGCAAAAAATGACCAGTCCAGAAGTCTTGCGCAAAATTCTTCCTTGACCTGAATGTAGTCAAATTGCGCTGGAGGACGATCGGTCCATTTGAGGGAGAAAAAGATTGGAAGGCAAATAAAAACGAAATGAATAAGCAAAGCTATCAATACGGGTAATAGAGCAAGGTAGGGAGATGGATTCTCATTGAGTAAGTGGCAAAGAAAATCTGACCCCAAACCTAGAGCCACTACTATGGATGAGAAGTAAAAATCACGGCGAATACTGTATGCATAATTCAACGACCATAACTTGTATATCAGAATTGGACAGAAGAAGATCAAATAGGTTAGAGTTCCTAGGTAGAGAGGATAGAACTCCCAGGTGAAAGCATGACCAATATAGGTAGATGCCATAGGGATCCCAGCTTGATACTGAATAAACCCTATACTTATAATGCATATCACAAGAAAAAGGAGGAATGAACATGTGAGCACTTTATCGGTTGAATTCTCTCTTTGTCTTCGACTAGCCTGGGGCATTTCTTTAATGGACAAGCATGACAGAAGATCGAGTGTACCAAATATTATCTCACATGATCTGAGCTTGGAAGTATTTGCACGAAGTAGCATTATTAGACGTAATGCTCTCAAGCCAATGGTTCCCAGAATCAAGGAAATCAGAAAGTAAGGGATCCAGAGGTAAAAGAAGACTGGTATAACTACACGGAACGGGATCCAGAGTAGTAACAACGTACTCAATAATCCACAACCACAAGCAGTTGCCAAGTTGAGAATTTGGCTGTGCTTAGATCGATCAGGTATGATGTCGCGGCCATAATATATTAAGGATGTGATGATGAAAAACAGCAGATTCCCTCCAGCCAATATGGAAAAAACAATCGACTGCGTTGTATTGGTCATTACTGGGTAAGGACAGCAATAATCCGATGGTCTAGATTGCCCAGGACGTTGGCCAAGAGTAGAATGAGGAAGTGAAAATGGAACAGATAATCAAGGTGCTGGGCACCCAGTAATATACTATAAACACAATATAAGACGATGGTCGGAGATATTTGAAAAGCAGTATTGCAACAAGTGCTTTCCACGTTATCACCAAAGAAAATCCTACTCTACAGCGGTCGATCATCTGGAAATGGGCATTGTATCTGGCCCGTTGACAATGATGATTGAAAGGTATAGCTATGCAATATTGCATATCACAATCCTGGCACAAGTGTGTCAATGCTTATCATGGAATGTGATATTAATGGTATCTGATGTTGTGTCGTTGAGCAGTTTCCTTAGTATTGTTGAGCAAACTGTCCTTAAAGAATAGCCCCACCAATTCGTATCTTCTAAAGCATAATAAGCCTTACTTTATATAAAGTTTGGCCTTTTCGTTCCTGTGATGGATTTGTTATCGATTTGATGTTGATTTGTGTATTTTCTCTATATTTTCTCTCGGGAGTGATTGCTAATAAAATGTCCGTTTATAGAATTGCATTATGAGGTTGCCATAAAGTTTATTATTGTTATTACTATTATTTTGTTACTAGATTTGTGGCTTTAAGTTCATTCGAGTTGTTGATTAATTACTGCTTTACTTTTGGCGTAAATTCAATCAAATTTGATGGTGGCTAATATTTTGTTATATTTCTCCAATAAGATACCAGACCAGTCATCAGAGTTTCTTACAATTTTGGAGTCCAGGGAACGAAGCTTTTTCACCTGTATTAACGCTCTCTTTTATCTGAACATTTTTTTCGCATACCTACTCCTTTCTTCTATTTTCCCTCGCTAATTCCCCCCGAAACACCTACCATTAAGAATCCAGCCATCTAGAACATTATGGCGAAAGGCAAACGCGACCATTATGACGAAGAGGACGACGATCTAGAGCAAGATCGTCGTTATGACGATGAGGAAGAAGAGGAGGAGGAAGAAGAAGAAGACAATACTGTAAGTTTTTTTAAAATTTCAAGGGATTTTTCTACTCTTCGATTCACTATTTCATGAAACCGGCTCTAAACGCTTGTATTTTCGCGCAAATAGCGCCATAAAAAGAAAAAACCTAGAAATATGTTTTTGGATATGGAAGCCGAGGTTGACGATGACGAAGAAGAAGACTACGATGATGATGAGGAGTTTGGCAAAGAAGGTTCAAAATATAATATTATTTTTGCTCGTTTTATTCATCATTTACCTAACCTGGCCTAATTCTTAATTTCAGACGGCTTTATTCAAGAAGATTACCATGATGAACCCGGTAGTGCTAGTTCTCATCGTGCTGCTCGACATATAGATCTTGATCGCAGAAATCGAAAAGTTGAAGAAATCGATGCCGAAGAAGTGGCAGCTCGTTTGCAAACCAAATACGGACGGAGCCACAATCGTGGCGTTTATAGAGGAGACACTGAGCATGTTCCTCAACGGTTTCTCGTGCCCAGTGTGGAAGATCCCAACTTGTGGATGATCAAATGCAAGGTAAATTTCCAATAACCAGTTTAGAGAAAATATGTACAACCATCACAAGCACCAACTCATCCTTCTGCTAATTCTAGCCGGGAAAAGAAAGAGACATTATAATGACCATGATGAGGAGATGTTTCGATAAGGAGTTGACGGACAATCCCCTCCAGATCATCTCAGCTTTTGCTAGAGACTCGCTAAAAGGTTATGTTTATGTCGAAGCGCGTAAACAAGCTCATGTTCAACAGGTATGTCGGTCAATGACTATATCCGGTAATAGAAACTCATTTATCTTTCTTAGGCTGTTGATAAAATTACAGATCTGTTTGCTTTTAAATTAACCCTCGTTCCCATTGGCGAAATGGTGGATGTCATCAATGTCCAAAAAAAAGAAGCTGATCTCATACCTGGCGGTTGGGTCCGTGTGAAGAGAGGGAAATACCTGGGTGATTTGGCACAGGTATGTTAGAGCCATTGTACAACGGATTTTGGTATTGCCAACGTTAACGATTCTCATATCAGATTCTTGAAATTGCCGATACTCAAGAGAGTGTACGAGTCAAGTTGATTCCTCGTCTTGATCTTACCCAGGAAAAGGTATTGATGATTTGTGTTTCTATCCACCTCTTGCACTTGACTTATGTGTCTATGAATAGTCTGACCCATTTGGTAAGAAGAAAACCTCATCCACACCTTCCGGTTTCCGTCCACCTCAAAAATTATTCAATCCAAAGGACGTCGAGTAAGTTACCAGTTACAAAAGTGATGCATTCTAAGTACCTAACTTATATCCCTCATCCGCAGAAAACTCGACAGATCGAAACCTGTCTTCCCAAAGCCTAAAGGGTATTTCTTGTATGGCAATGAAATGTTCAAGGATGGATACCTTGAAAAAGATATGAAGATCACTAGCTTGGTAATTGATTAGATTTCTTTATTCTTAATTCTCTACTTCTTTTAACATGAATCGCTACCACACAGGTTACAGAATTTGTAAACCCTACCTTGGACGAAATTACCCGGTTTTCCACTGGAGGAGTTGATGATGAGCGTGGTGGTAAGATCAAAGCATCTTTTTATTCTGAATAGTTCTCGTGTTGATGGAAGCTGCTTAGGTCTGGATCTCTCTACCCTGGGTAATTCCGGGATTGTGGCGCAATTTCAACCTGGTGATCATGTTGAGGTTACAGAGGGCGATCTTATCAATTTGCATGGTGTCGTTGAGTCTGTGGAAAACGATATTGTTATGATCATACCTCAAGACCGTCGGTTGCTAGAAGTATGCTACTTTGTTGGCTTGAGCTCCTTAAATTTAAACTCAAACTTCCTCACCATTTTAGGAGCACCTGAAATTCCCTGCTAGACAATTGCGGAAACGATTCTCACAAGGTGAACACGTGAAAGTAATCAACGGTCGTTTTAGTGGAGAGACTGGGTTGATTATCAAAGTGGAAGACAACGTTGTGACTATGCTCTCTGATGTTAGCATGACGCAGGTAATTGAAACACTACAAACCCTACTTGTCGTTATCGAATCTTGACCAGTGTTTTCATCAGGTCACCGTATTTTCAAAAGATTTGCGTGAAGCTGCCGAGGTTACTTCTGGAGTCAGTGGTGTTGGTAGTCACGAATTACATGACTTTGTGCAATTAGAGTAAGTCTAGCTTTTTCGTTACCGCTTTATAGCTATTAATAACCTGATAAACTAGCCCACAAACTGTCGGAGTAATTACCAAAATTGACCGCGCCCCCTGCCGTATTCTTGACCAGAATGGAAACGTTAGAAACATCAAACCCCATCAGATCAGTTCTAGTCGCGATTCTAGAAATGCCGTGGCTATAGATTCCCAGGGCAACAACATCCGCGTTGGTGATCAAGTGAAGGAAATTGATGGAGAGGTAATATTGGATTACAATAAGGTGGTTGATTTCTTTTGAATAACTGATTCTTTGAGTTCTTAGAAACGACAAGGAGCAGTATTGCATATTTATCGTCTCTTTGTGTTTGTGAGGTCCAGAGAGATATTGGAAAACTCTGGCGTGTTTGTAGCTCGCACACGTCAGTTGCTTAGTACCAGCTCGAGGCCAGGACAGAAGGTAAACCATGTTAATTTTGGATTTCCAAAGAAAGAATGACTAACTTGAATACATGATTTGATAGCAAAGTAGCACTACACTCAATCCCAGTGTTATGAATAATTTTGCTATTCCGACTGCTCCACGCGGACGCGGGCGCGATAGAGGCCGAGGAGGTTTGACGGGCCGTGGTCGTGGACGTGGCGGTCGAGACAAATTAATTTCTCAAACTGTAACAGTTATTAGTGGACCCTATAAGGGATATCTCGGTATTGTTAAAGATACAAGCGATGACCAAGCTCGAGTTGAGCTACATACCAACAGTAAGATTATTAGCGTCGATAAGACCACATTGGAGATCAAAGAGTAAGCAAAAAGTTTGATTTTTTCATCCGACTATTACTAACCTCCTTTCATTAGTCGTGGTGGTGCCGGAATTAGTATTACTGATTTCTATGGAGTAGGAGGGCGAGGCAATTCACAAAATGGTGGACGATATGAGAACAATTATCGTAGAAACG
The DNA here is from genome assembly GCA_000697455.1 of Basidiobolus heterosporus B8920. Classification (NCBI taxonomy): domain Eukaryota; kingdom Fungi; phylum Basidiobolomycota; class Basidiobolomycetes; order Basidiobolales; family Basidiobolaceae; genus Basidiobolus; species Basidiobolus heterosporus. The sequence goes on along the minus strand of JNET01030215.1, from coordinate 24,410 downwards.
ATAGAGGCGGATACTCCTCACGTTATGGAGATGGAAATGCCACCCCGATGCATCCTTCCGGCTCACGTACGCCTGCCTGGCAATCAGGGTCACGTACGCCTGCATATTCTGCTTATTCAGGATCAAGAACTCCCATCCACAGAGTTGAGATGGGCTCTGCTACACCCAATCCTTACGCGGATGGGTCTCATACTCCTGCCTGGGATGCTGGTAGTAAAACACCTGGTTGGAACGGCGGTTCTAGCGGAGATGGTTGGGGTAGCTGGGGTGGAGCTACACCAAGAAAAAGTAACGAATGGGGTGATGATTGGAACACCTCTAGTCGGAGTTCTGATTCTCGTTATGACAACGGAAAAGACTCAAAGGATTCATCAAAAAATTATTCCCACTCTTATGATACATACACTACACCATCATATGATACAATCCAAACACCAGCACCAACCGGTGTACCAAGCACTCCTGCACCAGTTGTCAATACTCCAGGCCCAAGTTCATACACAAGCTCTACTTTATCCGCACCTACACCTGCCCCATTAGCACCTGTAACACCAGCACCAAGCAGCTACCCACATACACCGTTTATGCCTTCTGGTGGAGATTTCAGTCGTGTTCATGATGATGTTCATGATATATTAGATCAAGACTGGGCTACAAAAGATATCCAGGTTCGTGTCGTATCGAATCGACATACTGGTCAAAAATACCAAGCAGGAAGCTATGATCAGCAATCAGCCCGTATACGATATGTTAATCGCGGTGGCGAGAGCTGTGAAATCGTACTAGAAGGATCGAACGAAAAGTTGTCCCTACCTGTTGACTACATAGAACCAGTTAAGCCCAACAAGAGAGATAAAATCAAGGTGATGGGTGGCGAATTCAAGGGCCAAGTCGGTACCCTTATTGGTATAGACGGCCAAGATGGCATTGTCAAGCTTGAAGGCGGCAAAGACTTTAAGATTTTGAACATGAATGGTTTGGCGAAATACGCAGGCTCAGGTAATGATTAAAGTACGACATTCAACGCTTGAGCTTTATTTGTTTTGTTTACCACAAGTTTGTATAATGTACAGATTTCTTATGATTGAATGTTTGCTTTTATTTCCTTATTCTCTTTGACAATCATCGTATAATAGAATGAATTTTACTCCAACTTTCTTTGCTTAATTTCAAGCTCTTACAATACATATGGTGAGTTTCTGTCGAAATATGCCAAATTTTTATAGGTGTTTTTCATTTTCATCCTTTTGGGAGCTTTATCGTACATGGGATTTTCCATCACTACTCTGCAGAGTAACACTACCACCCCTGTTACAATTCAAATAAAAAGATGCAATATTTATCATATATTCAAGGTCCATACGATCCTTGGGATTAAGGTTCGTTAGTAGCTTCAAAAAAAGATCAAGTGCATTGCCTGGGACTCGAACGACTAAAAATACATCTTACAACACGATCGCCGGGTGGCTTAACCCTTCATCCCTACATTTTTACAACATAGAGGTGCGTAATTAATGGAAAACCTGGCCAATCAGTGATTTCCTCATCGGTCCTATTTGGAATCTTCTACTCCCAAGTCAGTACACACACCCTACTTGAAAATGATTTATTGTTGTTATTGGCAAACCCGGAGCTAGAGGTGCATTTAACTATCACTGGACTGTGTATATAGCAGGCGCACGCCAAGGAATATAAATGTACATAGCTTTTCGTAATTAAATCAACTCTTGTCTAGTGTATCATAGTTTAGTCACAGAGGAAAGCAATTCCATTTCAACTCACACAGTAGAATGATTTCTTTTCAGAAGTTTCGTACTTGTCGCAAGTTCACTTCCAAGTCAAGGGATGTATCCAAAGCCGTACCATGTCCATGGTGCTGCATGAAATTGAATCCATCTCGATGGTTAGCCAAGATATTTCAAAGTCGTAAACAGAAGCCGAATTCCTCGGGAGTACCAAATCGAAACCCACATGATGAAAGGCTAGAATTCACCGAAGCCAAAGCTGAGCTTCGGAAACATACTCATATGTTTGAGGAAATCATTACCCATGGATTTTCTATAGATTGTAAAGATGGGTGCACACGTCAATCAACAATTCGGTTTTCTTTGACTCCACGCAGGTTCAGAAGTCGAGAAGCAAATTCGATATGTACTACCAATCAATCGAGTTTGTAAATAGTGACTTTATATACATCAAAGCAGGCTTCTTTCTTTCATCATGATGAACTGTACCAAAAGCTTTCCAACATTGATTGTTAGACAATGGCAAATGGCTACTCAATTTCAGTACTGCACCAGAAACTTTGTAGGTCAGCAGTAAATGCAATAAATGATAATCATGCAGGCCCATTGAGCTTTTAGAGAATGCCACTCTTGATTATGTATCCTGCAGAATGAGCAGTGACAACGCAAATGCCAAGCCATACTATTTTCTCTACCCTGAACTGGTCCTTAGTGGGCCCAGGTTAAGCCAGTTTTTTTATCCGGAGTTTGACCTGATTGTCTCAATATGAGCAGGATTATATTCTGGAGTAGCACGATCATCGATCTCCTGATCATTTGATGCACTCAGCCCTTGGGATAAAAATAGACTGGCAGTATTTCATCGATGCAGCCAAGTCAGACTCTATGGAAGGAACTAACAATTGAAATCAATGTATGCAAACCTAGTTCGTAACACACACGGCAGCCTATAGCCTCATCACATAAATAGCCGTTCTCCGAATCAGACATCTGATGCAACAAGTTTATGTAACAGAGGCTGACAAGAAATCTTTTTGAAACGCCGAGAATTTGTGAACTTGGGATTTCCAATCTTGGCTGTGAATTTTATTATCTATTACTATCCTGGCCATTGAATTTATGAGGCTGCCTGTTGGTTGGATCACCATTAAAACTTAACAGCCTTAAATACTAATCTACTCGCATTTTATTTCCTGTTCATTGCTCAAAATCAAATGATCCTATTATTAAACGGAGTGGAGCGGAGATCAATGCACCTATAACTGCTGTCAGAGGTTTCTCTTACTCTGTTGGACATTTCTTTTTCCCTATCGTGCATTCATCTCTTTCCCACTTCCATTGTGAGCCGTGAGCTGTATTCCTTTAACCCTGATACTACCTCTGTCCATAGTTATAGTTTAGTAAGCAATTCCCTGTTTGCCTGAGTGACCACTGGTAGGTAGAAATTAGATTATCTATAGAATCACTATTTATCCCCTTGGCGGTATTCCTAGTGATATTCTCTAGTGGAAAATGGTTGCCTCAACTGAAGTTGGAATACCTTCCATTGAAATCAACTGTCCTCCAAAGGACTTATTTATCGGCACAAAGCAACACACATCCAATAGCCCACCTGTAGATTGTCTTACTGACGTCTCTGGCAACGGAACGAATCCTCATGGAGGTTTGGATGGTGTTAGCAACGTGCGACATACATTTTCACCTGATTATCGACTTGCAGTAGACGACGATTTACACTTGCCAGAGTACAACCCCAAAAATTTCCGTTCTTTCTCCACTGGTGCTATTGAAGCATCAGCAGTGAATTGGGAAAAGAGTGCCTCTGCTACCTGGTCTCGTCGCTCAAGATATAAGAGGAAAAGCGATATACAGATGTTGGAAAATCTACCCACACGCAGCAGCTCTTTACCCCGGACTGATACTAAGTCGATAGCTTCTACCGTGAATTCTGTAAGCCAAGAGTCAGAACAAGTTAGTGGCGAAGAACCCAGCACTCCCAATTCTTCCAATTTCGTCTCCAGTGTAATGGAAACCTCGGAAGGGTTATTTTCGCAAGAAGGTAACTTTTCTGATCACCTGGAATCTGAGTTTGGCCTGGGCTATTGCGAAGCTCCTCATGCTTTAGAAGAATCCTCAAATTTCGATGAAGTTTTCCAAAAAAAACCTCTTCCCTACTCACGCACTCTTCGAGGCCTAGGACGTCCTATCTCGATAAATCGTCGACCTACCAGTTTTATTCTTCCATCAACATCCGATCAAACAGTTAAATCACAAATCACGAGAAATAATACCTTGAAGATTCAAAGAAGAAAATCGAAAAGGTTCTCTACCATGCCCAGAACCTCAACCAGAATAAATAATGATGATCTTGCCGGTACAAGTCGAAGTATGTCTGTTGCCTCCGAGTCTGTTGATCTTGAGAACCCTAATAATATCAAGCAAACAATTGAGAGCTTCCGTCGACTGAGCAGGAAGCTCTCTTATCATAGAACCATCCGAAGAAAGAAGACTGATGAGGAGCAGCGAGTTACCATTGGAACTCGAATCGATAAAAACCATAAAAATTACATTCTCATGTACAACATGCTTACTGGTATCCGTGTAGCTGTAAGTTAGGGCAGTCTTGTTAGTTTAATGCTGTACCATCGAATTACTTACATAGTTGCATTAGGTATCTCGGTGCACGGCCAAATCGGAGCGGGGTGTAAACGACCTTGATTTTTCAGCTGCTCACAAGCTGGCCTTTGATATGTAAGTCGATCTATTGCTATCCTGGACCGGTCCATTACTCATTTTTTCATAATAGCGTTGGGAATGAAATGACTCCGTCATCGAAATATGACTTCAAATTTAAAGACTACGCTCCTTGGATCTTTAGACATCTAAGAGAGCTATTTGGGATCGATTCCGCAGAATATCTGGTATTTTGATTTATACTGCCAATATTATAATAGACCAGTTTGGCCCGACCCTAACACACTCACTCAGGTTTCGCTAACTAGTAGATACATATTGTCAGAGTTGGGCTCGCCCGGAAAGAGTGGCAGCTTCTTTTATTATTCACAAGACTATCGGTTCATCATCAAGACAATCCATCACGCAGAACATAAATTCCTACGTCGTATTCTGCCTCACTATTACCAAGTAACGATAACTAGAAGATGGCAATTCATTGAACGGCACTTACTGATTGTTCATTTGTATAGCATGTCAAAGAAAACCCCAACACTCTGATATCTCGATTCTTCGGGCTTCACCGTGTCAAACTTCCTCATAGCCGAAAAATCCATTTCATTGTCATGGCCAACAACTTCCCACCTAACAAAGATATTCATGAAACATACGATCTAAAGGTAGGTTCGCGATACCTGTTGTACGGTCATAAATGGTTTTTTGACCTTTTGCTTAGGGATCAACGGTTGGTCGTGAGCTTAGCGAGGATGATCTGAAGAGAAGCCCTCATGCCGTTATGAAGGATCTGAACTGGGAAAAGCAAGGCCGTAAATTGGAGATTGGCCCGGGAAAGAGACAGCTGTTTGTTGATCAAATGGAACGTGACGTCAAGGTAAGGTTCTACTGCATTGGCATATCGATTGTATTCTTAACTTGTTGTGATCTCTAGTTACTGAAGGAGCTTAGAATTATGGACTATAGTCTTCTGGTAGGGCTACATGACAAGCAACGTGGCAACAGAGATAATATTCGAGACAATACACTTTCAGTCTTCAAGGTAATTCGCTGAACTACGCATGCCAAGCACTAGCATTCCTAACCGATTTTCTAGCCGGACACGAACAAGCTTGAGAGGCAACCTACGAGAAAGCGCGGTTCTCATCACCCCGATGCTGTTCGAAAGATGATTGTTGAGTCGGATCCCGTTGCACTCGGCCCATCGAACTCTACACTTCCTGAGGATGCATTTAGAGAGTTCGTCATTTTTAGTCGGTGTTTTTCCAACGATTGTATGAGAATTAATCGGTTTTTGTATTTCTCCATAGACGGAACAATTGTATCTTCTACCAAAATGAGGGCGGCTTTGCAGGCTCTGATGAGAATGGAGTGTTCACTGATACCATTTTCTACGTTGGAATCATTGATATTCTTACTCCCTACAACTTCCCCAAACGAATGGAGCACATGTGGAAATCTTTAAGTCATGATAAGGTCAGTATTGGTCGAGAGTTCTCTACAACAGTGACCCACTCGTGCTGATATCCTTGGGTCTTTTAGGATGGAATCTCTGCCGTGAACCCCTCTCTCTACGCTCATAGATTTATGGACTTCATGACCAAGGCTATCAAGATTCACGACGACATCCAACGACGCGAAACATTTCGACGTCGTCGCAGGAGTGTACGGCGAGGCAACCATAAGAGCGACAAAAAACTAGCATGACTCGTCTCTCATTGAATTTTGACAACCCTATATCCAGTTAACTTATATATATATATATATCTATAATGCCTTGTTGAATACTAGGGTACTTGCTAGGGTGCTCAATAACTTACTCAACCATCTCATCCGAATTTAAACACCAACGATTTTATTTCATTAGTTTTGAGCCATTCACCTCAGATCCTCCAACAGTAGAGCCCCTTTCAAACATTTATTCTTCAGGCCCTTGTGCCGTGGGAAGTTTGGGAATTAAAAGCATTCAATACGTGTGTTGTTTTTACGTCACTCTATCTATCTTCACCTAGTAAATTCTTTCTAGCCAAGCTTCTATGATTAAAGATTTCACAGAGTTCAAATTTATTCGGCTCTAGTTTCTAAGTTCGACGTGTTAAATATTACAAAGCGCAACGATAGTTGAACTTTCGAGCGATATTGGACTCACGATTCCTTTGCTTTTGGTGTTTCTTGAGAAGAGCTATCTTCTGAGAAGGCCATAACAAGATAAACAACTACTGCAATATTCGCCAGGACAGCAGCAAACCCGGCAGCATATATTTTGTTTCCTGAAAATAAATTAGCCGGGTAAGAGGAATGTCAAGATTACCAGTACTCATTCAAAGTAAATCTTTCTTACCACTAAATACGGTATTCAAAGTGAGGAAGTAGGATATGATAGGGCCAAACAGTATAGCCGCGGTCAAGAGGAATATCTTGGCTATGATGCGTCTTGAACAACATGGATTAACAAATGGTACCTGATTAACCCGAGCTAACGTAGCTGCAATAGATTAAATATGCTTACTTTGGTACCGCCTGAGAAGTTTCAGGACCTTTAACTGTCTTTGATGGAGAAACTGTGGTGGTCATGGTTGAGTATGGGTTCTGGCTGAAGAAGAATAAAGTACGTAGCTGTGGTTATTGGTTAGTCTATTTCTCTAAGTGATGATTAAATTTTTCTGGGTTGAATTGAAACTAGGATATTCCTAGAATCATGAGTTATAATGTGTCTAAAAAAGTAAATGCTCAATATTCGATTGTGAATGAATGAATCTCCAATTTCTAACTATACGGTCTCCTTGCCTCAAGTCCTACCTATAGATATCTTTTAGTGAACAAAAAGGGATAATACTATCATGAGCTCAAAACTGTTTAGCCTTGGGAGAGTTTCCCTCAATCTAGCTTCTCGTCAATGTATCACTACTCCTTATCTGTCACAAAAGAGTGCTTATAGGTCTTGGGGGCGCAATATTTTGCCCTCATTGTTGTCATCGACCAGGATGTACAGTTCACGAAATGCAGAGATATCTAGTAATGGCCTTCTTGAGGTTGAAGGAGAGAAACTTCCTCAAGGTTAAGTCTCACTCAAACCAATTACCCTAAGGGTCTATATTGCTCATTCAGATACTGTATATCTCTAGGTCATATCGAGTTTGCGGTTAGTAATGGACTACCAAGACTAACCATACCTCTACCTATTCAGGGTAGCCTTGACGAGATGAAGGAATATAGCTTTATGCTACATCCTGAGTTGACCCTTTCTAATTTGTATTATCAGCTTCGTGAGCATGGTGGGGATATCCGGCTGATACATATTCATGACTCTTTAAAAAACTTGTCTGTTGGGGCTCGGTGGACAGCTGGTGCCTCTGTAGGCGATTTAATCCAGGAATCAACCATGTCTGACGCAAAATCGTTCTACATCGTTGTGGATGGTGTTAAGATTCTTATTCGTATGCCATCATTCGAAGGTAAGAACTCTTTACAGTATAATCTCGTCCGTTCTTTGAACCCCCCCCCACTCTATCGGTAAATATTTTGCTAATCACTTGGTATCTAGAACGCACCGCAAGTCTACGCAGTCAACTGATCAACCTTCAATCTCGCCTTGGTGCCTTGGATCAGGTGAAGAAGAAGTGCGATGTCCAGGCTAACCGAACATCCCAAATAATCTCAGTTGGTGGATTTACTGGCTTGTGTACTTACTGGATTGTCATGGCGAAGCTTGTCTGGATTGATTTAGGCTGGGGTGGTAAGGATTGCATTTTTCAGGTATTGTAGTCAATGGATTGTCTAACTTTGTCAATGATCAGTCATGGAGCCTTTCACCTACTTCTCGGGTATCGGGATGGCCACCGTTGGGTACCTTTATTTTCTGGTCACCAAGCGAGAATTTAACACGGATTCAGTGTCGAACATGGCGGCTACTCAACGCCAACTTGAACTCTATGTTGAGAATGGACTTAACATCAACCTTTACCAGCATTTGACTCAGCAAGCCAATCGAGTTCGAGATGAAATGGATCGAATCAAATCCAGTTACAACTGAACTCTCGTTCCCTAGGGATCACCAATGCATCGCTCGTCCATTCTTTATTAGTCTTCCACAATTACTGGATGAAATGGGGATTCTTATGTGGATCTTTATTTGGATCTTCCTGTGGGTTTTTAATACTAATTCAATCAGCATCCAGATCAATATATTCATAGGTTTGTTTAGCCCTGTTTAATCCTATTTATACTTTAATGTCACACGTATTAAATGGGAATTCCCGTGACTTCCAATCTTGCCTTTTGAGCCCCGTACTTTTTTTATGCGCAATAATATCCCAGCCCTTGAACTGACTATTCTTTGTGTCCGTGAGTTTAATTTCTTTCAGTTCACATAGCAGTCGCAAGTATAAACGTGACCAGATTGTTTACAAAGCCAGTAGAGACAACAGCAACTTAGTTCACAAGGGAATACTGAACAAGGTGAAAAGAAAGGTCAATACCCTATTCCTTCAAAATGACTACTCTGGATATGAACCCAGGACGCAAGAAGCCAATTGTTTCTGACTCACATATGTATTACTCGTTTCAATGGGAAGTCAAAAACTTCCATGACATCACTACACGTAAAATATGCACTTCGGAATTTCTCATAGTAGACACTATCTGGCGGTTGGAGATCTATCCTATCGGCTACGATGAACACGAAAACTTTGTGTCAGTTTATTTAAGACCGACCCGCTTACCTTGTCCTAAAGAGGTGGAATTTTGTATTTACTTAAAATTGGACGCAGGCTTAAAACGAAAACTAAAAAAGTTCACCAGTAGAAGAGTGTTTAGTGAAAAGCAATCCCAAGGGTTTGAAAGGTTTGTTGATAGAAGAGAACTTTACGAATTGTTGGGAGAGCGAAATAGCTTTATCGTCGGGGTGGAGTTGTATTTCATTGACGTAAATATCGAAACTGAATACGGGGACTTTCATTTGGATGACTCTGGCAAGAGTATCACTGATCTTTCGTGTCCGGAGATATTCGATCCACCTAGTTACTATGTGCCCCAGTTCGAAGATAAATTAAACGACCCGAGCTTTAGTGATGTCGAATTTACCGTAGATGGGAGAACTCTGTATGCCACAAAATTCTTGTTGTGCTGCCGAAGCAGCTATTTCAGGGCCATGTTTCAAACATCGAACATGTGTGAAAGTACCCAGCACAGCATCCACCTTCCCGGGTTCAAATACGAGGCAGTCTTTGCTGTTTTCAAGTACATCTATACTGGCTGCTTTGAATTTGACTTGGAGGAAATGAAACCGCGAGACGCTGAAGATACTGGTAAGCTCTCTTTTGAGTACCTGTCCGAAGTCTACACACTCTCGGACATGTATGAATTGCCTGAGTTGTGCCGATGGATAGAGAAGATACTGGTGACCATAGTGTCCATGAAAAACTATGATCAATTGTTACATTTTGCCTACCGATATGAGCTTTGTCGGGTGCTAGCGAAAATTTGTCTGTTTGTAGCAAAGCACTGGTTAGATGTCCAGCAATCGGATCCGTTCATGACTCTGCTGAACAGTGGAGACGGCCCGTTGATTCTGTTGTTGTTTAATGGCGTCATGATGGCCAGAACTGGTGCCTCAGAACGAGAGATCTATCAGCGCTTGTCAACGAAAAAGAACTCGGATCCAAGCGAAAGCCTTAGTGTAAGCAGTGATGATGTTCCTTCGGAGTTGGACATCACCTATTCGTAGAAGAGTCGTTCGATTTTCACGATATTTGCTAGTTACTTCCTACGTTGTTTAATCTATTCTTTATCGCCATGCTCTCTACGTCTACGCGACCCTTTAAGCTTAATGGATATCATCATTATATTGAGTACGAAGAGAGTTGTACATTCATATTTGTATACATTGTATGGTTTACGAGCTCTTTTATTTATACTAGATAAATCTTTTCTTGTATTCTCGAAAATCATTCTGTTCTCTGCTTTCCTAGTTTCTTTGGATCCAAATCTTGTTTCAATAAAGCTAAGAATATCCCGACAGTATATCCTAGAAGAGATCCCAACACACATGGGATCGGCCAAGCCTATTGGTTTTTTAGTTAGAAAATATAAGGATAACAACAGTGGAGTAGAAAAAAGCTCTATCTACCTGCCAAGGTCTATCCCAATCTAAAGGAATGACAATAGCACCAAGCCATGCACCAAAAATTCCTGACACCAACGGGTAATAAGCGAAACGCTCACTATAGTTCTCTGGACTGGTTAAAAAGGAGATTTTGGGTTTAGTTTCAATTCATTTTACAAAGTCAAACAGATAGTTTGGACGCGGCCAAATCCCTAGGGGAGGAAGACTTCTTGACTTGTAAGGTGAAGCTACCTACCCTGTTTGTAAGAATACTCGAATCCATGCACTACTGTCAGTCCGGAGGACCGCACTTGCTGGAAACACCAAGAGAAGCGAGATATACATGGAGCCTGACCATGTGTGCTCTACCATTCTTTGAGAACGTTTTGAAATTTAAAGTTGATTCATTTTATAAAATTTCCTCAGCGTCAGATAGCTTACTCAGTTAAGGGAGCGCCAAAGAGTACGGCCAAAGTATGAAACAGGAGGATACCAACGAAAGTTAATAAGCAAGCGGTGAATGAACGCTAATAAAAGTAGGCCATCAGTTAGAGAGTTCAAACGCGTGACAGAAGTTTTTACTCTATTCTTTCTATTAACGAAGAAGAGTTTCCATGGGGAAACCTTCTCGTTAAGCCTTGACATACCATCGCCTTCTTTTTCGGTGAAGCGGCACTAGCTTTTTTTTTGTTCTTATCAACTTTCTCCACATATAACCAACCACTCAATAATAATAGCACTCTAGAAACGAATAATATGGTGTTCGTCCAATCTAAACATTCCGTTGGCTTCTCGAATAAGGAGTATCCAGGTAGAAACAGTAAAGAGGTAAAAGCTAGAGCTACTTGTCCTACCGAAGTTAGTAGGTTTGGTAATTTTGGAAAGTTTGTAGGGTTCTTCATTCTCACACCAAACGGTAGGTAAACCTCGTTCCTTTCTAAACTACAAAACAAATCTAAATCAACACTTACTTTAGATTACGCACACGAGTTGGTTGAAATCATAGCGATGGCCAATGCTAGAGCCAATTAGGATTGATGGATTAATCGATGAACATTGGTATTTATTAGCACAGATTCGATCACCAAGTAGTTTTAAAGATCAAGTACAGATGTCAAGTAAAGGCCCACTAAACGGAAAGTACTAGCTACAGATTCGGTTTACCTCTTCCTGAGCTTCCTCCCATGGTTCTAGATTCTACGTAAAAGGTTCAATTGTGTGGGCTCGTTGAGACTCCATTGGAAATTGCTTACCTTTTGACACCATTTGATCTGAGCTTTAGCATAAGCAAGTAGCATATTGCGCAAGTCCAATTCTTTACGTTTTTGGAATCGATCTAGATCAAGCTGTATACTGGATGAAATCTCCGCCAGTTCAACATTGATCGCTTCTAACTGCTCCTCCAACTAAAATACACAAATATTCTTGTTACTTGGGGATTCGAAGAATGCTCAGTAATTAAGGGCTGTGGATACCATTGTGATTTGTTCTCGTGTTCTGCCAATGTTATTCCGTCGGGTTGCCTCTGGGTCAACATCCATGATCCCATGAATGGTATAGCTGATACGATTTAAAAAGGAAGCACTGCTCTTCTTCCTGGAGGTGCCTGATGCGGAGGATCTAGCTGAGGCTGTCGATGAAGGTGGAGTAGGCTTTGGTGACTCCGTGGGATTAATCTCATGCTCGGCGGCTTCGTAATCGGCAAGGACTTCCTCACTATTTACAGGTGCAGTTGGAACAGCGGCCTCCAAGACGTCCTCATTCTCGTCTAGCACGGCTGCTTTCTTCAAAACCTCCTCTAGTCTCTTGGATTCCTCTTCAGCAAGCTCCAACTCATTGAGGTATGTACGTTTATTGGCCAAGGAGTCGGAAGTGCTTTCAAGTTGCAGGTGTTTCAGGTGACGATACTTGAGCAGCTTCTTGATGATAGATGAGAATTGAACGTATTCTTGCAACGGTTCAGTGAATTCAGACTCTAGCGTAGTTACCTATTTCATGTCGAAGAGGTTTAATGGAAATGATGGATGTGCTATCGTGAACGCCAATAATTAATACTGACCATTGACCCTGTAGACATAAATGTTGTATCTACAGCTTGCCCGATACGTTCGATTGCATTAGCTAAAGTGTCTGTTTCATTAAGGCTGAACCCATTGAAAACCGCACCAAGCTCAGCATAATCATTCGCAAGATCTAGAAGGCACATTAGGTGTCAAGCAGTGTAATCTTTCAAGGGCTGTCCTGCTTACCTGCAATCTTCTTCGTCACCTTCCTTTGAGTTCTTTCAAGAACGGTGATATGATTGGAGAACTTGTTAGTATAAAGCTCACACTCGAGAAAACGAGGATCTGGCTTTTTCAATTGTTGAAGTGAGCTGGGTGTAGGCAATGGTGAAGGGCTAGCTTGACTTTGAGAGGCGACCACCGGCGAGGGCGGCGTTTGGAGGAGATTCTTGGGTAAATTACTTAACGGTGGGGAATGTAATACCTCTGCCTAAGAATTTCATAATGAGCGTTGCTTATTCGATGAAATTGACACTAGAAAACCGCAATCATACCCATGACACATTTTCCAAGAACCGGTGAAATACATGCTCCTGAGATAACATTGGATGTTCTCTCACACGATTCAAAAAGGTTTGTAACATACGTTTGCGTTTTTCTATCATTAAAATATCATCTTTCCGATTTTGCAGTGTAGCATAATGCGCTAAGAGAAGGTGGTTAGCAGAAAATAATTTCAAGAACTTGAGCCCCTCCTTACCGATGGAATGTTTTCTGGGTATGGGTGGAACAATACAACTAGGGTGAAGTTTACAAAGTGCGTTTCTTAAAGATTCAAATTCGGAATATCTACGCTTTACCTCAAAGTTCTTAAGAGGAAAAAGTACAAGTTAATACAAGATGTTTTGTGCAAATCTTCCTATCAAAGCGGTCAAACTTACGCCAAAGCTTATTATATAAGCGACGTAAGGACTTCCACCGTTATCACTGGTTTTTTGGGAGCCTGTTATTTTGAAGGGATCGTGCCGAAAAGCATATTCGATCTTACAACAGTCAGTAGATTCCATTTTGAAGTCTAAGGTGTACTTAAGGTGAGCTTCAAAAGGAGGCTTTTCTAGAATGTACAGTGTTTGAAATATAAGCTTGAGTTTCCAGTCTCTTTTGGCAAGGTGAAGAGTAGTAAAGTGGTTTCTGTACAATTTCGACGTAATTAAGTATTCATCTATTTAAACCATCATATATTTAATGGTGGTAATAAATTAAACAAATAAGAACAATTAAATGTGATTTATCTAGAGCATTTAAAAATACAGATCATGTAAATTAGTAAGTGTATCAAGTATTTACGAGTCATGTTTATAGGTAGTTATTCTTCGCCAATCTCTACACTGGCAGTCCCTCCCAAATCGTTAGATAGGGCAGATGCTACAGCTTGAAGTTCCTCTAAAATCTTTTCGTTCTCTATTGAATCTTCTTCATCCTCAGGTATTTCCGAATTAGCAGCAATAAGCTCGTCGACGTTCATGACTTCTGGGGCTTTCTCCTCAGTCGTATCCGGCAAGATCTCCTTGGGGATTTCGCAGGCCACTTCTACATCGTCATTAACAATGACGATTCCTTCAGGACGTTGTGTGAATACCTCAATGGTGGGATATTCAATGATAGTTTTGTGAAAGAGCGAATCTTGAAGCGTCTTGTCTAGGGATAATTCCCAGTATTCTTTACGATTAGCCTATTAAAATAAGCAGTTAAATAAACTTACCAATATAACAAGTTTTAGAAGTCAGAGAACTTACTGGAAGGAATGGAACTCGCAACAAAAGAATCAAAGAGTCCATTTGAGTCTTCGTGTACACAGTTAATTTACTAAGATTGAGGAGATTCTCTGGTCGATTATCCAAATGATCTGATAATAGCTCTCGTAAAGTCTTGTTTTCTGGCGCACGTGCATCAGTTAGAGTTAAGTTACATTCAGTAAAGACCCAATCTACAGTCCAGTGAATTTGCTTCAATTTGGTGTGCCAAATACTTTTATTGCACACGCGACGCTTCATGCCTTGGGACATTCTTGACAATCTGACACCATGTCGCTTGGCATTACTATTCAGCAGATTACTCCTATGTGCGCCACGTCGTGCTTCGGAGTTTAAAGATAGATTTTCTCTAGTTGCGTTGTCTGTGGTTCTAGAGGTTTCCTCCAGGAACACATAGTCTACGTCAATAGACAACACTTTTTAGTACTGTAACTAGTAAGATTGTGACTACAGTGAAACTTACCACTCATCATATTGTTATAAGTGTAATCATTCAGACTGACGAAATGATTTTTTGAACGTTCACCTGTGCACCCAGTCTCCACCTTATGCTGCTTAGAACAGTTCAGTGAGCATGTCTTTAACAGGCATCTGGGACATTTGTATTTCCAAGCATTCTCCTTGCAATATTCGCAAACTTCGTTATTTTCTTCTTTCATTCCTCGTATATTTACAAGCTTAACCTCCAGCAAAATTATATCCAATATACACTTATACTACAAACGGGAAAAAAAAGAAAAAAATCGATCACAGGTGCATAATATTAATATTCTATATATTATAGGTTGAATTAACCTTATCAGGACTAGCAAAAACCGGATTTATTTGTACTTTGGTTGCGCTTAATGATTGCGCTTAAATGCGTTACGAACAGTCTTCCACACAGCTATTCTATCAGGCAGAGTTTCCTCACCCGTCTTTATGCAGGATAGAGTATAATATTTGAATGCTTCTTCGGAGTTGGCTCGAAGCTTTCTCTGAGTATTTCTAGGGCAATCAGACGACCTTGTCAAATACCAAGCTGCAGAGGCAAAGCTATGCTCATCGTCTAGAACCAGTGCTCTAATCTCATTCTGCTTTGCCTCAGAAAATGGCTCCTTAAGGCCCTTGACTATTCTGGAGTATTTATGACGCAAAGGGGCTGAACTCTTTACGTATTCATGAACTCCAGGGAACATCATCATGTTACGTGCTAAAGGCAACAAATTAGTTAAATCCCACCAAAATAAAGAAACTATGACTCCTACTTCCTTGGCCAGCACGCCCGGGCCAGTGATTGATGTTATAGGCGAATGAGCCTGACTCATACGCGATCAATGCAATAATAGCTATCTTGGCTCCGTTACTCTCGATTCCATATTTTGCGAATGATTTCCTGAGTGGAGCCAGCGCCTGCTTTGCATTTCTGCATTCTTCTTTAAAAAGAGCTTTTGCACATTGCCCAACACCGGCACTGGAAGGAACTGCGGCCTCCAAGGTTTTTAAATTGAAGTCAGAGTGTCCACTCGTCGCATCAAGGAACATGGCTAGAGAGAACAAAGATGTAAGGAGAAAGTACTTCATTTCGCGAATGATCCGAAGATTAGTGTGCCTGCTCATTAAATAAGTGTTGGTGGAAATTTACACTGGATTAATACGAGTATTGGTAAGCGAAAAGTGCTTAGAGCTTTGAGTGATTCGCTAGGGTGAGGCAATTTGTAACGTTGTGAAATTTAATTTAACCTTCAACTCTCCGATATTACTAGCACAGCCAGGCTCCTTCCCAAGCACGATTTATTCCAGCAAATTGATCACATGGTACACGAAGTCACAAAATTCAACATAAATTGCTATTGGTTAATCGCCTTTTCCGCTTTTTATTTATTTACAATACTTAATGATGTTGTTTCTTGATATGCTCTATTGACTCTTCTTGTAATTTTTCAACTGGCTTCGCGGGCGCATGATCCGCCTTTACGCTAGCCTCGGAGTGACTGGCCAGCTTTTCGTTCCATCCAGGGTGATCCGGAATAGATTCGTTTGTTTCACCTCTCAAGGATTTATGCTTTTCCTTCTCCATATCCTCTCCGCTGGCTGCCATATGGGAGGAGAAGCGGATGCCTGAAGCTCTTACAGCAGTGGGTCTAACGAGGTTGAGACTGCGCACGAGTTGGATGGAGGTAAGTGATGCTGACATGGTGAACTGTTCTTAGATGCTGTATATGTTTTGGGTACTGGAGTGCTGCATATGAGCAAGTTGGTTTTTATAGAAAAGAAATTAATCTCTGCATCTTACGTCGAATTATCCTAGCACTGACGTGTTGAACCCTAACCCTAACTCTATATCATATTCTCCTCCTGAAATGAATGATCGAACACGAGGTTGACGTCAATGGTGATTAAATATTACGCTGGATATGATGCAACTATAACGTGATGCATACGTTCTACATTGTGCCTTATCGTAGTCGGGACAATATAGGGTAATATAAGCTAGTTTAATGTATTGATTAGTCTTTTTATTTTGGAATGGGTGGTGGATTAGGGTCAAGCTAAAATGCCTACCATTGCTCCACTGAGGCAAATTTCAGGGTTAGGGCTATCAGTCTCTTGGTCTATGAAATGGGAGTAATGAAGACTAACGTAGAGTTACTTGACTGGTATAGAGGGTCAGATGGATCATCGAATAGAACCAGTATCGAGACGAGGAGTAGTTGCTAAAAAGGCTTGTGTGAGTATGTAGGCCACCATCTATTTTTTGGCTATTTTCGTGGTTTCCAACAGACGAAATTCATCTTCTTTGACTAGTATATACATCCTCTCTGTGGTTTTTTGGTCCGTAACTTCACGATTGTTTGTTGGTCGGAAGATGTACTCCTTGGAGATAGGGGTACGACTCTCGTCGATATCTTAAATTCAAATTAGTATTCAAATTATATGGACCTTTGGTAATTTGTTACGATCTACCTGAGAAACATTTGTAAATAGTAGCTTTCTCGGTTCCCTCATTTACTTTGGATTCTGTTAAGGTGATCAGCCATTCAACAAGTTCATAATGATCGTTGAGTTTCTTCAGTAAAGATACACCACGACCCATTAGCAGTTCGACTTCGTTGAAGCTATCTAATATGTTGGCAAGTGATTCCAACTCGGGGCTATTGAGGGTTATTAGAAAGATCCAGGCACAAAACATGATATTTACGCGAGTTATCTTACTCTTTGTCTTCCCATGAGTATGCAGTCAGCTGTTTCCCTAAGACAGAGAGTGCTAAGGCTACAGGCTCAATCTTAGAAGCAATGGGGTGCGTAGTTAACACATCGTATGCGACAAGCAGTATGGAAGGGAGTAGTCTGCATCAAGAGGATCAGCAAAATGTCTTGCGAAAAGTAAATGAAAGCTAACTGACTCTCCAAAAAGTTCATAAACTGATAGTCGCTCCAAATAAACTAGTGCCTAAAAGAGCATTTAGTTCGAGGCTAATATAACTAGTCGTGGATATAAGTGAACCACAAATCTCCAAAAAGCTTACATCTTCAGCTTCAGACTCGTAATCAAAAACAGGCTTTTGTCGATAGGCAGGGATTCTCTTGGCAGTCTAGTAGTATCATAAATAATGGACTCATCAAGTGTCTATTGGTGTAAATTCAATGCTTGCCTTCCACAGCTCTTGCCAGAAATTCCCTTCTTTAACCATTCGAGCACTAAGTTTCCCTTTCTCAGGATCATTGACATCTGCTCCTTCTTCAGTCACCCAGTCCCTTGGTGAGTGCCATCTAACAAAATCTGAAAGTGTACAGCCCGGGTTCGCAGCCTTGAAAGCTTCCATATCTTGTAGGTATATAGTTAGAAGTGTTCGGAACTCTCATTCGCTAAAGACCATGCTAACCTGATTTCAACTGAGCACATTGTAGCCTGGCTCGTTCACTAGCGCCCTCCTCAGAAGTGCCAAGATCCTCAAATTCTCGCGCACGCCTTAATAACATGTCCTCAGTCAT
This sequence comes from Basidiobolus heterosporus B8920, assembly GCA_000697455.1. Taxonomy (NCBI): domain Eukaryota; kingdom Fungi; phylum Basidiobolomycota; class Basidiobolomycetes; order Basidiobolales; family Basidiobolaceae; genus Basidiobolus; species Basidiobolus heterosporus. Next base: position 6,082 of record JNET01030215.1, on the reverse strand, counting down.
AATCTCAGGCTCCTAAGAATGTAGAATCCAATATTATATAACGTAAAAGGGGTCAAAGGCAATTAAGTGAGTCTACTTGAGTTTCAGGAATCCACATGGTCTCTTGCGAATCTAAAAGCAGCAAATCCTTGGAGGGATAGGAATGACCTTCTCGATTATTCTCTTCCAATCCAAAAGACTCTTCTGATAAAGTTTCCTCGGCCTCTTGCTCACTTTCTGACGCCTGCTCCGAAGCTTTAGGCTCGTCACTCGACAACTGAACAAACGAATCGACCAATGCATTGTGCTCCCGATTTCCTTTTTCTGTTGGCTTAACCTCAGCATCCTCATTAATATCTTCGATAGTATCATAAAATACTTCATCGTAGTCTTCATTCGGATCGCCATTGTGCTTCTCAGTCTAACAGATTATCACGTAAATCGAAAAGCTTCTTAAAATAAGAGAGAACTATAGTTACCAAATCTTCTGTAGTCGGCGTGCCTTCCTTTTCATTTGAATTGTCCACAGTCAACCAATCAAATATACGTTCGAGTTTCCCAGGTCTTTGATTACCATACCAAGCTTTTATATCAGAGAAAGATGACATCAAGCTCTTGACGGTAGTCTCCGTCACTGAGCGCTCTTCGCTCACTGGCTTGGGCTTCATGGAAGGCTTCGTGTTGTCCTTATGTGGATATCTTTCCCTTCTTCGATTACGTCGTAGGATGCAACAGTTGATCATTGATAGTTTCTGATGAATAAGGTTGAATCTCAAATCAATGGATTCATTTGTTGTGTCAGCAGCCTCGTCTGGCTCAAGTCCCGTGGAGCGATTTGAATCGGGTTTACAGCCTATATCAATATTCGGTAATGGAATCGACTCTTCCCAGTGATACTTCACCTGCTTATGGAATTCTGACCATAGTATTTTCAGTAGACCCATGGCTGTGGCACTATGTGTACTCATTGGACTTGGTGATATGCTACTAAGCAGCTGTAATAACAAGTTCCACACGAGCGATTTGTACGGCACCGTGGTTGCTGGCTTAAAGTGAAGACCAAGTGAACTGGTGGTGAAAATCTGAATTGCTGGATTTCGCTCACATCGAATATATTCGGTATGCGAGGGGCTTGATGTTTGATTGTTGCTTGAGGTCTTCTCTTCACTAAACAACTCGTATATCATACATTCAATATCACTAGAATCTACCATCGTCAGAGCACCCGGGACACTTCCGGCAGCATTTACTGCATCTATGATAGTTGCGCCAAAGACTGAAATGCTTCGAAAAGTGCGTAGATCTGAGCTGATCCAGGATGGATTTCCAAAGTCTTGTGGATGAACATATCTCGCGGTCAAAGTATCCCCAATCCACGAACCCACTGCCTTTTTAAGTACCATAGTTAGCATTGACGTGTTTCTTTCTTCTTCGTTAAACTCACAAGAAAGGTACCACGACCCTGCAGTTTCAGGGTGGAAAAGGTTTGCTTCATCCTTTTGAGTAAAGTTCTTGAGTTTTCCAGAGTAGAGAATAGTAAGCTGAAGGCTTTCAAGAGGGTCTGTTATTGGCCCGAACTGCAAGATAGCAGGCCCAAGTTCATTTGAGATGTAAGATCGACGATCCCAATCTATAGGGCCAGAATCTTCTTCTTCTCCTAATGACAGTTTGGAGGACCGACGGTCATCTGCTGGAAATTCCTCTAAGCTATAGGTGTAAATAGCTGATAGATCATCATCTTGCTCCACGCCTTTTGGGTTTCTATCAACATCATCTTGGGTAGCTTCTGATGATTCTATATCATGTCAATATCAGGGTTAATAAAAGCGTGCTTATTAATGAGTAAATGAAATGGTGGTCATGAACCTCCGCATTCATGCGCCACTATCGCCACTTACGCTCAGGAGTACTATTGCTATTAGATTTCACCATCAACTCCAACAGTCCATTCAAGTTTGAATATTGTTTGGGTACGAAAGGAACATACGTGGTATTAAATCGTAATTCAAAGTTCTTGTCAGTTTCAAACATGAGCCCCCCATATACACTTTTCCAAGCCTGTCCTACTGGGACAAACACAGGAATTCGACAGTGGATCTTTCTAAAAGCGAGTGCAAAAGAATGAAGTAACCTGTCAGCAGTATGAGCATCAATGTTGTTTGATTCATCCGAAACGCCAGGAGAGAACAAGCCAGATATAGAAACAGGTGTGATGACCAATATATGGGACAGGCCAGTCCAGTGATGTAATGGATGAAACTTCAACTGGGTATTTGCCATGTGGTACCTTGGATAGCTAAGTGGTAAGAAGCCACAATTTTCACGTTCACCGGGCCAAATATCCCTAACGTACATCTCTTCGTGTTCCTTTCGTTCCTGAGCGTTAACCGGGTGATAATGATACGACAAAGAGTAAGAGAATTCCTCTAGAGTAAGTATTTCCTTGTGCACAAAGGATGCAACATTGGAGGAGTTTTGCTGATCAATATTTACTTTAGCATCATCAAATACACCCTTACTTCCATCCACAAGTTCCCACTTCCGAAGCACGTTCTCGACAAGAATAGAGAAACGCTTCCAATATGATACAGGCGTGTAGTCGAGAATCTCGAAGAACTCATCTTCGTCGGGACGCGAAGTCTTTGTTGACTCTTCTCTCATGTATGCGTTCGAAAGAAAAATCAGAAAATACGTGTCGGGTAAAAAATCAACCTAGCTGAAAGCAACGAATATAGAGAATGATTTGGCTCAAAAGGACTTGCTTGTTTAGCATATGAGGACTAATGCTAAAAGGCAGTCATATTTACAGTTACTGCCATATAAATCACCTAATTCTGCCATCACACAACCGTTGAAACCCACTATAAATGATTCAATCTCCATCTCACATACGTCACCATCACTGAATTGATACTAAGGATTGGCCTACATCGAATGCGCATATTGAAGCCACTCATCTGTTCATACGACGGCGATTGAGAGTAGCTACTTGAAAGCAGATAAATTGAAAGCACATAAATTGAAAGCATTTAAATTGAAAGCACTTAAATTGAGAGCACTTAAATTGAAAGCACTTAAATTGAAAGCAGATAGGGGAAATGGCCAATATAATCCTTTGTTGTCTCACTGCGGATGTTGGCTGGTTGGATACACCATGTGATTGAATTCAATATGTATCACTAACAAATTTAACAGGTAGTCGATCTCTGAAGTGGGCATTAGGTCTCTTTCAACTACTATGGACGAAACAGATATTGTGTGTTATCAAACAGACTTCACAAACAATACTAAATGGGCCAGACTAAAACTCAAGTCACAAGAAGGTGAGTATCCGTGCCCTCTACAGTTTATAGAGACTCAACGTTATAAAGACTGGTCTCTTACCCAACTACAAAGAATTCAGAAGGAGGAATTGTACTTTGTCATAGCTGATAGAAGAACTATGCAAGACGAAACATTCGTCGTTGTTCAAACAGAAACGGGTTCTTCTTTTCGCTGCCCAGTACTAGATTTATGGAGCCCCATCTGCAATTTGAGCATTGCAAACATGGATTTTGAAGATTTTCTTCCATATGTTGAAGATGGTATACTTCGGCCCTTCTAAGTCTATGCTTTGCTTTACTTTTTGACACGAGTACCAGTGCCAACTTGGCACTCAATATATCCACAGGTGAAAACTGTGGAATAGCTAGGCATAGATGTTATATTTGTATTTATGAGATATTTGTCCAAATTGAAAATGTACAAGATCCTTTTGGATTTATGAGAAATCTTAAATACACCCAAAGGAGTTGAAACTTTCACAGTAGGCTCTTAGAGTCCTCTAGAGTAGGATGTGACAGTTTTTTTATAGAACTTTAACAGAAGATGTAAATACCTACTTTCACTACAAAGAAACTGCTATGCAATTCTGGCAGTTGGTGGAAGTAACTTGTAGGAATAGAAGAATACAGGGTTTTTCATTTGTAGATTCAGCTAGTGTAATGATGACTTTTACATTTTTTTCAAGAAGTGAACAAAACAATATAAAAAATGATCTACAAAAGGTTTGTGGCCATTTAGGCATATTCAAGAAAGTCAAGTATTTTGGGTACTACTTGTTGTGAGATTCTGGCAGTGATTGGAAGTGCATTGGAGAATTAGAAGAATGTATGGTTCTCACTTGTAGATTTATTGAATGTTAAGTTGACTTTTATACTTTTGTAAGAAAGTAAACAAAGCAATATATATGTTGAAAGTGAAAACAGTGATATTGAAGGTGACTTTGGATGTTAAGAAGTTGTTGTACATGGCTATTTGAAATGGAGCAATATATAGGGGGGAATGACAATCACCAACAGGTGAAATCTTTATTTCAATAAATTAAAATAAAGAAGCTATTTGCTGCTAGTGCAGCTTTTTAACAATAGTATACAGACTGGAATCATTCTTAGCAAGTAAATGAGCTAAACTGTCAAGCTCCTGAGAGCTGAGTACAAGATTTAGTGGTGATGGGGCATGAGTAATAGAAGTAGAGGCTTATCTTCAAGTTGAACCATATTGTGAAAGAAAGGATTAACATTAAGCAAGAAGGGAGTGTGAGTCTTTAGGTAATCCTGCCAAAGGTCTGTCAGATAGATGGAGTATGCCATTTTTTGATATTCAGACTGACCAACATAGTCTGCAAATCTTTTTACTGCAGGGTCACCCAGTATCATTCTCCAACAAGACCTGGAGTCTACATAGTGCTTTGAAAGCCAGTTCTTGATGTGTAGATTATTGCATTGAGAGAGTCTAAGGTATAATCTGGTTCTCAGATATAGTATTCTCAGTGAGTAAGGCAGCAGCTTGAATGCACCAAGAACAGCTTGCTTATATGGTGTTGTAGGAAGATCTGGAGCCAGAGAGTAAATACAAGAAACTGAAAACTTGTCCAGCTTGTTGTAATGCTTGGTAGTCAGGTTAAGAAGTGGAAGTCCAAACTCCAATACTGGGAAGACATATTGCTTGAGGAGCACTTGTATCCTAGGTAGGGATGTGTCAGGAGGGGTAACAGCCTTGAGCTTTCTGAGAGCCTGCCTGGCAAGAGAGATTCTGGTTTTCAAGTGAGCTTCAGAGTCAATTCCCTGGTCTACAAATGGGAAACCAAGGTAAACAGCAGTGTTAACTGGGGATAGAGTTTCCTGCCCAAAGCTGACAGGAGCACCAAGTGGATGTGTCTTAGGAATAGGGAGCTGCAAGTGATTATCCTGAAGGTATTTGTGGACCAGTAAATATCAGCCTGTATATCAGGAGAAGATATTCTGATATCATCAGCAAATAAAGTAACCAGACAATCTCTGGATAAACTTGGGAAATCATTGATAAAGATAGCAAACAGGATGGGACCTAGGACAGAACCTTGCACAACACCATTTGGAACTTGATATGGGCTGGATATACCATCTAGATGAAGGATTCTGGCTTTGGGTTCTAAGAACATGGATCTCACAAGTGTAGCTAACCCAGGGCTTGGGAATCTAGAAAGTTTCCTCCATAGCAGATTTCTGTCCACAGTATCAAAGGCTTTTGTGATGTTGATAAGAACTGAAGGGTTCTTATAATGTATCTGATGGTCATGGCTTAATATTGCTGCATACTCTAAGAACAACCAAGGAACAAAGCCAAACTGTGAGGGATGAAACTTGTATGAACTCTGGTAAAGTTTTCTAGCCAAAAGAAGCTCAAACACCTTCCTGCATGTAGGAAGCAAAGAAATTGGCCTGTAAGATCCAGGATCATTGTGCTTTGCTTTTCCTTTGTAAAGTGGCAGTACATTGGCAAAGGACCATTCTTCTGGAATAGTAAGCTGGAAGACACAGGAAGTGTAGAGAGGTAGCAGGAAAGAAGCCAGGGCCTCAGCATTCAGCTTGAGTAGCTCATAGGTGATTGTGTCTAGTCCTGAAGCTGTTCCATTTGGCAGTTTTTTCAACACTCTGAAGACATTGTCTTCAGTTAGTTTCAATGGAGCTGGTAAGTCTCTGAAGTTGGATGTGAAGGTTGAAGTTGGGTGCCTGACTTGAGAGAAGAACACCTTGGCAAGGTCTTCTGATGCTGGAATCCTTCTTGATGTGGGCTTCATAGA